>SJYX01006456.1:11948-22412 GCA_006410675.1 Oreotragus oreotragus
TCTGTCTTTAATTTTTGTCATTTTGATTACTGTGTGTCTCAGTGTATTCCTCCTTGGGTTTATCCTTCTTGGGACTCTCTGTGCTTCCTGGAGTTGGTTAACTATTTCTTTTCCTGTGTTGGGGAAGTTTTCAGCTATTGTCTCTTCAAATACTTTCTCAGGTCCTTCTCTCTGATTTCTCCCTTTGGGACCCCTATAATGCAAGTGTTGGTGCATTTAATGTCCCAGAGGTCTCTAAAGCTGTCTTCCTTTCTTTTCATTCTTTTTTCTATATTCTGTTCTGTGGCAGTGATTTACAGCATTCTATCCTCCAGGTCATTTATCTGTGCTTCTGCCTCAGTTATTCTGCTATGAATTTCTTCTAGTGTATTATTCATCTCTGCTTGCCTCAGTTATTCTGCTATGAATTTCTTCTAGTGTATTATTCATCTCTGCTTGCTTGCTCTTTAGTTCTAGGTCTTCGGTAAACATTTCTGNGGACCTGATCCTCTTTCCTTCCTCATCTAGCATTGACCGGTCTCTCGCTTTTCTGTCCAGCGCACGTGCCCTGCCTGATCTGAGCAGCGTCCGCATTGTCTTCCTACCTAGAAACTCTCGCTCCCTGGAGTTCCAGCTTGTTGTTCAGCTCTTCAGGGAGGACAGTCTCTATCCCTGGTGCCTGAGCTGCCCTTCCACCTCCAGCCTGGGCAGATTTCTCTTTCCTGAAGCTGGAGGGGAGAGACATTCGAACTATCCCCTCAGTCTTCTCCTCCTTGGGAATAAAGCACGATCCTTGAAGATGTCTATTCAGATGACTCGAAGACCCATTTCTCTGGCTTTGATCTCAGTGTCAGACACCAGTCTGCATTTCTCAAGGATTCCTAGATGTGACCCTGCCACCGCCTCAGACCCAGCTCTCCTAACACATGATTGACTTTCCCACACAGTCTGGGTCACCCTTTTGACAGTCCATGGCACCACCATCTCCCCCGTTTAAAAAAGATTCATTTCTTTTTGTCTGTGCTGGGATCTTTGTTGCTGCGTGCAGGCTTTCTGTGTTGTGGCGTGGGGCCTTCTCATCGCAGGGGCTTCGCTTGTTGTGGGGCATGAGAGGTAGGGCTCATGGGCTTCAGTAGCTGTAGCTCACGATCTTAGTTGCCCTGAGGCATTTGGAATCTCCCCAGACCAGGGATCGAAGCTGTGTCCCCTGCTTTACAAGGTGGACTCTTGACTACTTGAGCGCCACAGAAGCCCATTTCCCCCAAGTTTTAAAGTCTGCCTTTGATTTTTAGTCCTCAAGTTCACCTCTGGTTCCTCCTCCTACTTCTAATTTATATCTGGTCAGTTTGAGTATACTAGATTAATTGTTGTCTGTCTCTTCTCTCTAAATGCCCTCACATGCCCCCTCCATTTCCATTCCAATTCCACTCTGGTTTGGGTCATCATCTTACGTTTGAATGGATACAGTGTTCTCAACTTACTAGTAGAGGGTGAAGTTCGGTTCTATGTTTGAAGCTGGGCCGCCTGGGTTTGTGTCAAGGCTTTAATGCTTCTTACTGCGTGTCACAGAGTGTGCATTTGGGCAAAATCCCTGGCCAGCAATGCACAGCCTGCTCCCTCTCACAGCACAATTCCTAGTCCTCATTCGTGGCTGAACTCCCATTAGGTCTCCTGTCTTAGCGATACGTTTTCTAGTTAGAAGAAATTATATTGTACTACATTAATTCATTCAGAATATATTTACTGAGTGCTTTCCTAGGTACTGGGAAAATGGCGTGAAACAGGGCACATGATGAAGCTTACACTATAATGGGACATGTGTAGAAAGGGGTTAGCAATTACGTAAATAAATCAGCAACCAAGAAAAATCTGGTCATAAGAGCTGTGATGAAATTAAACGGTGATGGTTTTGCAAGTGCTTGACGGGCTAGTTTTTTAAAAAATTGATTTCTAGTTGGTATAGCATGTTGTGTTTCAGGCGTGCAGCAAAGTGATACATATATATGTGTATATGTGTGTGTGTATTCTTTTTCAGATTCTTTTCCTTTATTACAAAGCATTGAGTATAGTTCCCTGCATTATACAGTAGGTCCTTGCAGGTTATCGATTTTGCATATAGTAGTGTGAATATGTTAATTCCAAATTCCTGATTTATCCTTACCCCCTTTCCTCTTTGGTAACTCTAAATTTGTTTTCTGTGTCTGTGGGTCTATTTATGTTTTGTAAATAAGTTCATTGATATAATTTTTAAGATTTTGGGTCATCTTATGTTGATGATGTAGATTCCACATATAAGTGATATCATATGGTATTTCTCTTTTTCTGGCTTATTTCACTTATGATTATTTCTAGGTCCATCCATGTTGCTGCAAATGGCATTATTTTATTCTTTCAAATGGCTGAGTATCATATATATATATATAGGCTATTTTGAATTGGTCATGTAGAAAAGGATCTTCAGAGAAGGGAACATTTAAACTGAGGTCTGAATCATAAGAAGAGTCAACCCTGGTATGACCTGGGGCAAGACTTTCTAGGTGAAAAGAATAGCAAGCTCAGTATCCCCAGAACACAGCAAGCTTAGTGGTGGGAGGGACAGAAAGAAGGTCCATTTGCCTACTGGGCACAGCAGGAGGCAGATAAGTAAGGGAGGCTGTCAGAAGCGTACATAGGCACCTAGTCAGGCACAGCCTTGTAGCCTCAGGTAGGAAGTTTCAGATTTAAGTTTAGATGTGATGAGAAGATGGGCCTCCCTGGTGGCTCAATGGTAAAGAATCTGCCTGCAATGCGGGAGCCACAGAGGACGCAGTTCGATCCCTTGGTTGGGAAGATCCCCTGGAGGAGGGCATGCCAGCTCACTCCAGCATTCTTGCCTGGGAGATTTCATGAACAGAGGAACCTGGTGGGCTACAGTCCATAGGGTTGCAAACAGTCGGACACGACTAAAGTGACCTAGCACACACAGCACACAATGAGAAGACATTTGAGGATTTTAAGCAGAGAATGATCTGCTCCAGTTTATTTAAAAAACATCACTCTGGCTGGCGTGTGGAGAAGTAGTGAGGGAGCCACTGAGTGGAAGCGGAGGGGCCGGTGGCCAGGCCACCCGGAGGGTGATGGTGGCAAAAGTGGTGCTGGAAGGGCTGGAGAGGGAGCTGGCAGGGCTTGTTCACAGATGCACAGGCAGAGACCAAGGATGATGTCCTGGGTTTTGGCTTGAGAAACTGGGTGGTATGAGTTGCTGTTTACTGAAGCGGGGATGACCGGTCACCTCTGAAAGAGGGGCAGAGGTTAAAGTGTCTTAGAGGAGAGAGAAGTCAGTATGGGCAGGATGGGTAAGTTGTCTCCACAGAGGGGAGGACCAGCTGAGCTTTGCAGGATGGTTAGAAAAACAGTGAAAAAGACTGGGTCAAGATCCTGGGGAAAAACCAAGGTCTGTTTTTTAAACACAAAGACCCTGATGCTGGGAAAGATTGAAGGCAGAAAGAGAGGGGGTACAACAGAGGATAGGATGGTTGGATGGCATCACTGACTCAAGGGACATGAGTTTGAGCAAGCTCTGGGAGTTGGTGATGGACAGGGAAGCCTGGTGTGCTGCAGTGCATGGGGTCACAAAGAGTTGGGCTGGACTGAGTGGTTGAACTGATGTTCAAGAAGGTTATTAGCCCTTGAAATGGGGATGGTGTCAGGCAGATGGACATAGGCCTGAACAGTTTCATTCCCCTTTTGATGTGTGCACTTTCTTGTTTTGCAACCTAGGGAGCCAGCCACTTAGGATCAGGGCTTGTTTCTCTCCCAGTGCTAAGACAAAGCCCTATCTGCTGTAGGCCCTCAATATTTTAGGCTGAAAGATATAATTGATGAGAAAACTAAGGACAGAGGGACTAACGGTGTCAAAATCAAGTCTTTCCTACTCAGCACCCATGATTTTCTACACTCAACTTCCTTTGCCTCTGGCACTCTACCCGTCCATATGACTGGAGGGTCAGTACTGGGGAGGAGGGAACTTTAGAAATCTGAAGACCAGAATCCAACAGCAGCGGGACTTTCACACCATCTCTGACCGCCCACCCCTCAGACTTCCACAGGCATGCGTCTCCTATCCATATCCATTGGTTTTATCTTGGTCTGACTTGTCTCCTTGTCTTTGATGTCACCTCTGTTTCTGCTCCTGTACTCCTTACTTCACTGATCCGCTGTCTCCAGTGCCTGAGGAATTCCCTCTCACCATCAAAAACACTGGAATCAGGCACCTATGGAGCACTCTGCTTTATGTGAGGAACAGGTATGCTCCTGGCCTGAGGTTTCTGACAGTGCTCAGTTCCTTTTGTAATTGTGCCTTTTTGCAGAAATTGTCATGGCCGTCCTGGCTGCCATCATCACCTTCAAAGAGCTGGTCAGGTGACAGTGGACATTGCCCAGGCTCCATAGCATGTTCTCAGACATGGGTGGCAGAGAAAACATCCATTTCCTGGCTTCCCTGTGTCCTAATGGAAGTCCTGTGGGCTCAGTCGTGTCCGACTCTTTGCAACCCCCTGGGCTAGAGCCCACCTGGCTCCTCGACCCGTGGAATTTTCCAAGCAAGAATACTGGGGTGGGTTGCCATTTCCTACTGCGGGGGAACTTTCCAACACAAGGATTGAACCAGCATCTCCTGCATTGGCAGGAGGATTTTTCACCATGAACACCACCGGAGAAGCCCCAACATGCCCCCTAAAAGGGTGGAAAATGTGTGACATATAGTACATAGTTAAAATCCCAACGTACATGTAATTGTAGTGCCAGAGGAGAGGGAGAAGAATAAGGCAGATCCAGTATTTGAAGAAATACCTCACATAGAAGTATTCCAAATCTTAGAATATTTCAAAATGAAACCACATTCTGAAGAATATCCATAAACCAGCCCTCCTCCCCCAAATCTAAATACATCACAGGAATCTAGAGAAGTAATTCAGTGAGAGACAAAGTGATCGGTAAGAAGTGGATTTATTCAGATTCAAAGAGAAGCACACTCTGCAGATAGAGTGTGGGCCAGCCCAGAGGGTGAGTGTGGCCTTGAGATGTGGAGCGGGAGGGTTATTCCCACTATTGTGGGGAAGGGGTAGAGATTTCCAGGACTTGGGCCACCGCCCACTCCTTAGCCTTTTGACAGTGCTTTGGAGCTGTCATGGCGCCTCTGGGTGTGTCATTTCACTTGCTGATTGAAGATCAACGCCTAGTCTTGTCTGCCATCTTGGTCTCATTTGATTCTAATTGGTTTATGTTGTGTCCTTAAGCTATGTCACCCTTTCAAAAGTTGTGCCCTAGTGAAGTGGCCATGAGCAATGCCTGTGAACCAGATGGAGCGGAGTTCCAATGCCTTGCATCCACTTTGTAGGTGTGTGATTTGAGTGACTGTCCCAATGAAGGAGGGAACAGAACAGGCTTCTTCTTGAAAGCAGGACTCCATCTTGGGCTAGACTGTGGACTTTGAGCTACATGCCCAGTATCTATGGAAACGACACACCAACTGGAAAACCAGACTCCTCCCTCCCCCCACCAGGCTCCTCTGTCCCTGGGATTCTCCAGGCAAGAATCCCGGAGTGGGTTGCCATTTCCTTCTCCAAAACCTAGACTCTATATCGCCTAAAAGAATACCCTAATTATCTGTGTAACCCAATAGAATCATAAATTCTATTATGCTTATTGGTGTATGACCATACTCCTGTTAATAATTGTCCACTGTTAACTACCTAGGCTTAAAAGCATATGAATCATGGGTTTAAGGTATATGAATCATGGGTTAACTTTGTATCTTTTTTTCCCTTTGTTCAGACTAGTTTCAGAGAATTTGGGGAGGTGGGTTTGGGCATGTACGCTTAGGGTATATAAGGTTGTCACAAAAACTGGCCGGGGTCCTTGGCTAAGAGGAGACTCTGCCTTGGGTCCGCCGGTGTAATAAACTGCATTCCACTATCTGCATTGTCCTTCTGAGTGAGTTTGTTTCCTGGAATGCGTGGCTACAACACTAATTTTCCTCAAACTTAGTTTCCTCATTTATAAATAGGCTATTGAGCACTTACTTTGTGACGTTGTCAGATTGTATAAACCGTAGATGAGAACATCTATGTAAAGCCCTCAGCAAGGACTGAAAGTGTTAGTTGCTCAGCTGTGTCTGACTCTTTGCGACCCCTTGGACCGTAGCCCACCAGGCTACTCTGTCCATGGAATTCTCCAGGCAAGAATACTGGCGTGAGTAGCAATGCCCTCCTCAGGGGATCTTCTGGACCCAGAGATCGAACCTGGGTCTCCCACATTGCAGGCAAGTTCTTTACCATCTGAGCCACTGGGGAGGCCCTTTCAGATATGGGAAGGGCCAAAGCAGAACAGAGAAAAGCTGTTTAGAGAATAAACAGTGAATGGAAACGCTCCAGGCTTGTGTTATCAGCCTGACTGAAATCAGGGGATCTGATAACGGAAAGGTAAGATTTCCCAGGGCTCTGGGACAGAACAAGAAGGTATATAAATTCTCTCTTCCCAGAGATGCATAAAGGCAACACAATGGACTGTTCTTTAGGAAACTCTGCAGGCAAAGGCAGAATCTTCAGGAATCCATCCACTCCAGGGGGGCATTGACCGCCCCGGGGGGTCAGGAAATGGCTCTCTGAATGGCCTTGTCAGCCTCGCCTGGGACGGCAGGCCTGAGGATTGCATTAAATTCTTCAAGTCAGCCTGCAGCTTGGCAAAAAGCCTTCCCTCCTGGGTAGCTGAATAATTTTTAGATGATCCAGCTGGCACATTGCGGAAACGTGCTAATGAGTCAGGAATGATCCTCTCAGGCTCCCCCACACCCCGCTTGCTCCAGGGGAGAGAATCTTCTGGGAAGCCAGTGAAAGATTTATGAGATTAATCCCGGAAATGCTTTTTCTTCCCCATCCATTGTTCTCAGCGGGGGGTGCCAGGGGTGGTGGGTTTGGGGTGTGAGGGGGTGGAGAGGGCAAATTAGAAGGGGCCAAAGCCAGGACTCCTGCCTTTAAGGGAGAGCTGGAGAAAAGAGGGACTCCAGCAGCCAGCTAATGAGAACTCCCTGACAATGAAACACACAGGACCCTTTTCGGAATGTGCCTGCCGCAGAGCTTCAGGGATGAATTTGGGGAGGGAAGGAGGTGGGGGGACTAGGGGCCCTGGGGGAAGGGAAGCCCACTCCAGCTTTGCTGGAAGGGGTCTGATAAATTAGATCCTCTGTTCTGCTGAAAAAGGAGGAACGGGGGAGGCAGGGAGTGAGAAGGATGGGAGGCAGAGGAAGAGGAGGAGGGAGCATCCTGCTTGAGCCCTTCAGTGTCTCCCGTCACCCAGGGAAACCCGCTTTCCACTCCCTGCACATTGCTGCCTCTTGGAGTGAAATGGTCTGCCTCTGTTACCTCGTGGGCTGGAGAGCTGTTTGGTCCTTAGAACTCAAGGCTCCTTTAGAGAAAATGGAGGGGATGGGAGTTCAGTCACTGGGAGAACACTTGTAAGAGGATGTGGCTCTTTGGCAACAAATGTTCTTACATGCTTTCCATGGATTTCTTGAAACACAAAATGGCCAAATAGAATAACAAGATTGTATCACTTTGGTTTTGTTTGGGTTAGGCAGAGGCAGGGGAGACAGACCTCAGGCATGCTTTAGCTTGAGAGGTTATTCCAAAGGCTGTGAGCGTGCCACAACTTTCAGGCTTCTTCAAGAAACCNTTCATGGGGTTGCAAAGAGTCAGACACGACTGAGCAACTGAAATGAACTGAACTGAACTGAACTGAATGCTGAGGGAAAGCATGGGAAAGTCTGCTATATAATATAAATTGTACTAGGAAGGAGGTAATCTCTGAATGGTTTGAATTGTTACAGTGAACGTGAATTCACTTTTACAATGAAAAACACTTCATAAAATATTTTGAAGTAGGAAAATACTTTAAATATTACCTAAATACACACCAACAAAAGTCATATTATTGTAATCATTTAAGAGTTTTGTGCATAG
Source organism: Oreotragus oreotragus (assembly GCA_006410675.1). NCBI lineage: Eukaryota > Metazoa > Chordata > Mammalia > Artiodactyla > Bovidae > Oreotragus > Oreotragus oreotragus. Next base: position 19,925 of record SJYX01006456.1, read on the forward strand.
GTAGTTTATAGTCTTATTACAGGCTTACATTAGATAGGAAGAACAGGATATTGATTATGAGTTCACTCAGAGTTAAAGTACAAACACATATTGAGTCCTAAGTCAAACACACCTGCAACTTGAGATCTATTCAGCCCTGCCTGACTTTGTCCTGCTGTTCCAGATATTAATACAGGTGCTCACTCCCAGCAAATGGCCCAATTGACAGCACTGTGCGATGGGCCACTTGCCTCCCTCTGAGGCATCTCCACTGAACCCAACGGTGGGACTCCCCAAGTCTTGCTCAGTGCCTAGAAATGTGAAGCCAAGAGTGCAGAGCAGTTTACATCCTGAAGATTGCACAATTTTTTATAAATATATATATTCTGTTGAAGTATAGTTGACTTACAATGCTTCAGGTGCACAGCAAAGTGATTCAGTTATACAAATACACATATATTATTTTTGAAATAATTTTCCATCATAGATTATTACAAGATATTGACCATGGTTCCCTAAACTATACAGTAAACCTTTGTTGCTTGTTGCATATCTATTTTTAATTAGAAATCTAGCATTCTATTCATGCTAAGTCAAACAAGTGGAATCAAAATGTCCTAATTTTATTAGTTGGGCAAAAATTCATGTTTTCTAAAATATAATATTATACATATTTATATATATGTATACAAAAGCTTTTCTAATACACTTGATAAAGGCTTGAGAAAGAACATCGTGTACACCCGTGGCAGATTCATGTCAATGTATGCCAAAACCAATAGAGTACTGTAAAGTAAAATTAAAAACAAAAATAAATTTTTAAAAAGGAAAAAATAAATAAATATAAACCTCATGCTAAGAAAGAAAAAAATAAAATAAAATAAAAAATACCTGATCAATGATCCTCAAAAAAAAATAAATAAAAAATAAAAAATGGAGAAATTGGAGAACATAAATGAAATGGGAGCACTGAATATGAAATAGAAAAATTGAAACTAGAAAAATGATCATCAAATCATCCAGTTGTTTTTAAACATGACTGCTCATTAGAAGCATATCTGGAGCTCTGCAGAAAAAAAGTAATACCTGAGTATTTATATTTTCCAAAAAATTTCAAGCTAATTCTGATATGCTCCTGGATTTTAAAAAGTGATTACAAGTTTTCCTATTAGATCCTAGTTCTGGTGATATAGAGTTCTATTATTTTTCTGTTGACCAATCATGGTACAATGGTATTAAGAGTGATAGTTACATAATCACAATAGTAAAAGGTGTTTATCAGTTTTCACAGTCAATATCTAAACAAAAAATAACAGACAATTACAATTGCAAGCCATAACAGGAACATGATTAACTTAACAATATAAAACAGTTACATACAGTTTTGTGGGTTCAAGCAAAGTGATGTGGTTAACTGGAAGTGCATACATGTACTTGTTTTCATTCACCCAAGCAGTTGATGTCTTTTCATTGGTGCATTTAATCCATTTACATTTAAGGTAATTATTGATATGTATGATCCTATTAACATTTTCTTAATTATTTTTGGTTTATTTTCAGTAGATCTTTTTCTTCTCTTCTGTTTCCTGCCTAGAGAAGTTCCTTTAGCATTTGTTGTAAAGCTGGTTTGACAGTGACATCGATATTGATGTCGCTCAGTCGTGTCCGACTCTTTGTGACCCCACGGACTGTAGCCTACCAGGCTCCTCCGTCCATGGAATTTTCCAGGCAAGAGTACTGGAGTGGATTGCCATTTCCTTCTCCAGGAGATCTTCCCAATCCAGGGATCGAACCCGGATCCCACATTGTAGGCAGACGCTTTACTGTCTGAGCCACCACCAAAGCTTGTTTGGTGGTGCTGAATTCTCTTAACTTTTGCTTGTCTGGAAAGCTTTTGATTTCTCCATCAAATCTGAAGGAGAGTTTTGCTGGATAGAGTGTTCTTGGTTGTACATTTTACACTTTCATCACTTTAAACGTATCATGCCATTCCCTTCTGGCTTGTAGAGTTTATGTTGAGAAATCAGCTGGTAGCCTGATGAAAGTTACCTTGTATGTTGTCATTTTTCCCTTGTTGCTTTTAACATTTTATCTGTCTTTAATTTTTGTCATTTTGATTACTGTGTGTCTCAGTGTATTCCTCCTTGGGTTTATCCTTCTTGGGACTCTCTGTGCTTCCTGGAGTTGGTTAACTATTTCTTTTCCTGTGTTGGGGAAGTTTTCAGCTATTGTCTCTTCAAATACTTTCTCAGGTCCTTCTCTCTGATTTCTCCCTTTGGGACCCCTATAATGCAAGTGTTGGTGCATTTAATGTCCCAGAGGTCTCTAAAGCTGTCTTCCTTTCTTTTCATTCTTTTTTCTATATTCTGTTCTGTGGCAGTGATTTACAGCATTCTATCCTCCAGGTCATTTATCTGTGCTTCTGCCTCAGTTATTCTGCTATGAATTTCTTCTAGTGTATTATTCATCTCTGCTTGCCTCAGTTATTCTGCTATGAATTTCTTCTAGT
>SJYX01006459.1:0-40409 GCA_006410675.1 Oreotragus oreotragus
AAGTACAGGATACATAGGAACTTCCATCTGCCAGCCTGGCCTTCCCTGCAAAAGACCCCCAAAGCGCTAGAAATCTCTGAGACTAAAAGAGGGGCTGAGGGGTGTCAACCAAGACTTGATCACAAGGGACAGAACACTGTGTAAACCAGCATGAGGTGAAATCAAACCACTGCAGGAGTGGCGTGGCCTGTCGCTACCAGGCTGCAGGCGTGGCTGAATCCCAGGGCAAAATGGTGTGATCAGGAAGACGGCTCTTCCATCCTTCAGGTCCCTTCCTGCTGGGTCGGCTCCACTCTCAGCCATGAGGTGTGTCTCACAAGATGGCAAAGAAGCCCCGCATTCCAGACTCCCATCCCACTGGCCCAGCAAGGACGGCAGAAAGAGAAGCCTCTTTCTGAATATTCCAGCAAAAGTCTAGGACTGACTCAGATCGGACAAGTTGGCCTAAGAGACCCCCCGTCCTGATGGCAAACATCCCTCCTCCGCCTGTTCCTCATTTCCTGCTCCCCTGCCCTCATCCCCTAGGACTGGTGCCATTATCCTGACCACAGAGGACAAAAGGGGAGTGAAGCCAGGAGGGTGGTTCCACCCACAGGCCCTTCTGCTAACAGTCCATGGGTACTTCTTGCCACGTGCTGGGAGAAAGACGGTCAGATCCTAACAGATCTTGGGAAGGTTTATGTCCAAGCCAAACAGGGGACCCCTGGTCCACTTCTCAGCCTGAGTGAGAGAGAAGCAGGACCACTCACATTCCTGGGGCCTCTGAAGGCCAAATCCTGTGCTCTGGGCTTGACAGACAGTGAATGGACTTCAAAGGTCACAGTGGTCAAACAGGCAACTTCACCCAGCACCCTTGACTTCTGTAAACCCCTCCCATGGCCTCCTCCTCCTGCCACAGGTATTTACTGAGCTGCTGCCAGGACTGGGCTGGCCCTGGAGGTGAAAGAATGACCGACAGACACTCTATCACCCCTCCTGGGGCTCGGAAGGAAGGAGGTAAGCGGCAACTCCATGCCCAGGTGATCCAGGCTCCCTTCACGGAGCCCACAGTCAAGGCACAGAGACACCCTCTGCTGTGTGCTTCTTATAAACCTTGATGACTTAAAAGTAACACGTAAAGACTTCCCAGGAGGTCCAGGGGTTAAGACTTTGCCTTCCAATGCAGGACGTGCAGGTTCAATCCCTCGTCAGGAAGATAAGATCTCACGTGCCTCACAGCCGAAAAACCATAAGACACAAGCAATGTCATAACAAATTCAACAAAGACTTTAAAAACGGTCCACATAAACATTTTTTAAAATAAATAAATGTAACATGTAACCAACAGTGGTGGAGTGGGATGAGCAGAAAGGATTGTGAAGAAAGACCAAGAACAGCTCGGAGACACCAATTTCCCCACCAAGAGCTGTGGGCAGATGGTCCTCAGGTCTAAGCTTAGTGGATGGGGAAAGAGGGCCTTCCATTTCCCAAGGTTGTAAAGTTGGCCAACAGAAGAATTGAGAATAAAAATGCACTTAATACATCATAGGATGGTGAAAGAAGGGTAAGCTGCCACAGAGAAATCAAAATTTTCATTTTTCATAGCAAAAGAGCCAATATATATTATCCAGAGATGGCAAACCTAGAAATCGGCATATGTATCATCTAGAATTGTGGCAATAACTGCCAGACAGCCCCCAAACAGCAGAGGTTACAAGGGAATAAAAAGCCTGCAAGGAAGGAAGAATTTCACTTTTCCTTTACTACCACACTCTGCTGTGCAGTTTTTCAGTCATTTATTTGCATGTTAGTTTTATAAGTGAACAGAACTAAAAATGGCGCGTGTCCTGTGTAAATGCTGAGCCTGGTCTACAAGTGCGTGAAGTGGGTAATTCCCATCTCCGGAGCGACCCCTTTCCCCACCATCCCCACCCCGTAGCAGCCCACCAAGGGCACCGTGATGTCTAGTGGGATAGATCAGGCAATAGAGAAACACTGTTCTGTCCTCCACGTGCATTTAGGGAGTGACTGCTTTGTGCCCTGAACTGAGTCCAGACCTCCCACTCCATGTCACCCCTTTCCACCTTGGTACTGAAAGCTAGCAGCTCCCAGGCTCTGCCCATCTTGCTGTTCCACCTTCCTGGGCTGGTGCTTTTATGCCAGCACCCCTAGACGGCCTAGCACTGGGTCTGCCTTCCAGCCAGTGGGGAGGGGAAAAGAAGGAAGAGGAAGATTCAGGGTGAGGGGCACAGACTAGAAATCAGACCCGGTGCTCCTCTCTTAGCCCATGGGCCAGAACTCAGACTCTCGCCATCCCAACCTGAGGGGCTCTAGCGGGCAGACCTGAGTCCAGGTCAGATCTGAAGTTCTGTCCCTGCAAGAGGAAGGAAGGACTGATGCTGCAGCTGAAGCTCCAATCCTTTGGCCACCTGATGAAAAGAGTCAACTCATTGAAAAAGACCCTGATGCTGGGAAAGATTGAGGGCAGGAGGAGAAGGGGACAACAGAGGATGAGACGGTTGGATGGCATCACTGACTCAACCAATAGACATGAGTTTGAGCAAGCTCCAGGAGAGACTGAAGGACAGGGATGCCTGGTGTGCTGCAGATCATGGGGTCGCAAGGAGTAGGACATGACTTGGCAACTGAACAACAAAAACAACCCTGTAAAAAGAGGGAGCAAGGACGTGGAGGGGCAGAAGGCATCCTGCTCAGAAGCCTTTGGCAAGATAGATGATCTCCCCACGGACCACCCAGGCCCGGCCAAGTTCAAGGGAAATTAAAACAAACATCCCATGAAGGGTCAAGCCCCTTCCCTGTCCATTTTCAGCGGGAGCCGCGCCTGAGCAGACACTGTCTCTCCATCCAGGCTGGAACACACTCAGCTCCACCACTGGCTGCTGTGTGATCACAGGAAAGTAACCGAGCCTCTCTGTGCCTCAGCTTCCTTATCTGTAGAACGTAGATGACAACCACGGGGGGTTATGGTTATGAGTGAGTTCATTCATGCAAAACATTAGAACAGGCCGAATGTTGTTCAGTTCTGAGTGCTCGATCCTAGCGACACAGGCTTCCCTGGGCCAGTGGCAGAGACACTGACGGGGGCTCCCTCCCTTCAATCCCCTCTTAGTTTACCCCATGTGAAATGAGGCTGTTGGAGCCTCCTGTTCTGTTTGGCTTGTTTAGTTTCCAAACAAGCCACAAAAGCAGAACATATGCATAATGCATAATTATGACCCTTGGGTTTGTTTAACTTTATCCCTGCAATTTCTCAAATATTCATGCCGTTAAAAAGCACCTCCCAGGACGGTGGCAGAATGACGGCCCACAGCAACGGAGGAGGCTTTACCGAGTTATTCATTCAGTCCTGGGTGCGTTCGCACGTCCTATTGGTGGGCACACCCATAACAGCACCGCCAGGCTCACTGGTCCCCTTGTATGTTTAGACAACGTGTCCTTTGCATCACAAAGAGGCCCAGTGATGTCAGCGGCGCCGGGATTGCAGTGCAGGCACGGGGCCTGGTATCCAAGAGCCAGCAGCCTTGGCTGCTGCTAAGTCATCGTCCCCGCTGTGAGAACTGGTGGCCGTATTGGAGCCTCCAGCTGAAGGGAGCTAAATTACATCTAGAATGACCCACATTGTGCTGCAGCCAATGACCCAGTTAACCTCTGGTTCATTTGCTGCTTCTCGGTGTCCTGGGAACGGGTGGTGTTTACTCGGGTCGGGACAAACCTTCATTACCCGGTGTCACCCGGCCAGCACGCTGGCTGTCCTGGGCCCAGCGCTTTAATAGAACCGGGGATGGGCCAGGGCCCCGCAGAAGCTGCGGAATAAGAATGAGTCCTTTTCTTTACTCTTTCCCCTCCTCCCTGATTTGCATAACTAAGCTTTCAGGCGGTTTCTTTTTTTTTTAATGTATTTGTTTGTTGATTATTGATCTGTCTCCTAAGGAGGAACAAATTATTTGCCCACTGGGCAGTGGCCTAACTTTGGCAGAAGCCTAAGTTGTGTCTGCAGCAAACTGGATGGAGCCCAACAGCCCCAACTAGTCCCGGTGGAGGCCATCCCAGGGGGAGAATTCCCAGGGATGTAACCATTGGAATTACATTGGTATCCAGCTGACTCCTGAAGGGGGATCTTGGCAAAGGAAGGCTTGATGGATAAGGTGGAAAGAAAAGATCCTCTTTTGTGGTTAAAAAACCATCTAGCTCAATTTAACAGAAAGCTCAAAAGTGTCTCTAAAGGAGGCTGCAACTTCCCTGGGGAAAGAGAAGACTTGCTAATTTGTTAAAATGTGGGTCTCAATTCTACCAGAGCCAAGGTCACCTTTTTTAAACAAATATTTTATAATTTCCACTTTGGTCTCTTGAAATTCATAGCGTAACCTTACCTACATGTTTTTTAAAAATTCAATGCCCTACCTGTAATATAAAGAGAAATATAAGAAAAAAGCAATTTATACACAGTGATTTGCAATAAAACAATGCATATTTCAACATGCAAATGCTCTGGCAGGACCACACCAGAACTGGTAACAAGCGTGTTGAGTGAGCCTCTCAAAGGCCTTGAGACAGCTCGGAGCGAGTGATGTGATGGTTCATAGGATGAACCACCACAGGCAAATATTGTGAACAAAACAAATACAAGCTTTCCTTGATTTACACCCTGGTGGGTGTCCCCGGAAACTCAGGGGATGTGAAAACAATGCCCCCAAAAGCATTATTATTGCTTCCGCGTAAAACGGATTTCCCTTTGAGGGCTCAGAGAATAGTAAACAGGGTTTATTCACATGAGTGTCCAGTGGCACCTTCAAAGCTGGTGCAAGAAGCAAGCCAGCTCTGCGGGGTGTGGGCCTGGGCTCTGTACTGTGGTCTCCCGATGTGGCCACTCCCACCCGCTGAATGCCCGTTGCACACAGCCCATCGCGGTGCCACTCACGTCAGCTCTTGGGGAGCGACACTCTTGTTTGGTAACCACGGCCTCACAGGTCAGCACACACATAACAGAGGCTGAAACCTACTGTTGTCCCATCTGAAGTGCTCCTTGGGTGTGGCCTTTCCCTGGCTGGCTGTCCACCCCGCCCAGAAGGAGTCAGGCAGCCCAAGGCACCTCAGCTACCTCAGGGCTCCAGCCCCGACCGCAGCAAAGAGAAGCAAGGTCCTCAAACCCTGTCCCTACAAGAGGGAGCTGCCTGTTGATGTTTGAGGGTTCAAGAACAAGCTTCCCTCAGTATCTGCAGGGCGTTTGTTCCAGGCCCCTTGGCAGAGACGAGAATCCCAGGACGCTCAAGTTCTCGGCAGACTGGCCTCCGTATCCATGGGTTCCATCCAAAGTGGGCTGAACTCACCAGTTCCAAGAGAGGGGCCTGAAAAACCTCCCTCCCATAAACGCTGACTTGGGAAACCCCTCAACACCGATTATGCCTGCCATGCTTATCTTTATTACCAAAACTTTATCACAATAACTGCATGTGTCAAGCATCAACCCAGCCACACCCTCACCGACAAGGTGCATTCCCGTGGACGGGGTCAGTTTTCAGAAGCAGACGCTGATTGTCCACAATTTTTTCCCAATATTCACCCTTCTTTCCCAGAATGCGCCCGTGTTCACCCACCACTCCTGTCCCCTCCCTGCCCCAGTCAGAGTGAGCAGCCAACCTGCCTTCTTCCCCAGCCTCCTACACATGCCCACATTCACATCCAAATGCATACACACTGCTAGGGGTTCTCTGACTTCTTTTTGTAAGGATCTGGGGCAGTTCTCCTCCAAATACAATTTCACTACATAAATTACACTGTGCTTTCTCAATCCTAATATATTGTGGCCCTTTTCTGGATCAGCAACTCAAAGTCCAACTCAACACGTTGAACCAGCTGTCCAACAGCCCATAGTGTGAATGTGCTACACTTGAACTAGGTGGTTTTCAGTCTGTGAGGCTTCCCCAAAGGCTCAGCAGATAAACAATCCTCCTGCAGTACAGGAGACACAGGAGACGTGGGTTCGATCTCTGGGTCTGCAAGATCCCCCGGAGGAGGACATGGCAACCCACTGCAGTATTCTTGCTGGGAAGATTCCATGGATGGAGGAGCCTGGCGGAATACAGTCCAAAGGGTCACAAAGAGTTGGACATGACTGAGACGAAGCAAGCATGCTCACGGAGTCTGTGATCAACTGTCGTCAATGATCAGGATTGTAATAAATCTCTTAGAATATACAGCCTTGTACCAGGGAGCATTTGTTTCTATGGGCCACATTCCTAATCCGCTGGGTAAAAGAATATGCACGTGCTTAAGTCAGACGTGATGGAAAGAGGTGTTCTGCTGGGCGGCAGGAGAGGGTAGGGTTGGTGTTGGAAGAGGCATCTGAGGCGGCTTGTGAAGGACAAAGAGGGCATGTGGCCTGGGGAGAGTGGCCCCTAAGGCAGCTGACAGAAGCCCGGTGTGCAATAAATGAGGTTCACGAAGAGCCTTCCGAGCCAGTTCAGGGTGGAGACAGCGCTTTTTTTGGAAATTGAAAGAGCCTGATTCCAGCTCATCTTCTGCAATTAACTGTCTGGCGATCTTGGGTGCATCCTCTCCCCCTCTGGGTTCCAGTTTCCTCATCAAATGAAGCAGCTGGACCCGATGACCCTGTAGACGTCTTCCTTGTGAACTTTCTAGGATGAGATGAGAACCGTGTGTGTGATAGTTTTCTGGACCCTCAGGCATCGTGGTTACTGCGGGTTTTTCCCTGACGACGACCTGCATCCGCTGGGTTAAACCTGGCGCTGCCCTTCCTTACGCTCCCCTGACCTTCCCTGCCTCCCTCCTCCCCCCCGTCTTCTCTTCATTTCTTCCTTCTCTTCTACAAACATTTGTGGGACGCCTCCTATGACTGAAGAAATGTCCAGGAAGCTGGTGTGAGAAAACAGATGTACTTCTGCCGTCGTGAACACTGAGACCACCCATCTGAGAGCTTTCTCTTGGTCTGTGGTGCATGGGAATCGGGAAATAATGATCAGGACTCCGCCCTAGCTGCCCCAGTGGGAATGCCCCGGCTCCTCCCCTCTCCTAGTGTGCTTCCTGGGACCACCCCACACATGGACAACTTACACTAAAACCCCTGTCTGGGCCTTGGTCTGCTTCTGGGAACCCCGACTGAAGCCACAAAGAAATCAAGTGGGAACCTAGGACAAAATAGTAGAGAGTCAGCCAGGTGAGTGGGGAGCTGTCAGAGAGGACTGTCCCCAGGGCACATGGAAGCTGCAGGGTGAAGATCTGGGGGAAGGGTGTTCCAAGCTGAGGGTCTGCAAGGGCGAAGACCCTGAGGCTGGGAAGAGGTTAGCATGTTGGCCAATTCTCCTGCAAAATGCATCTGGACAGGATAGATACTAATGATAACAGCAGCCGGGGCACACAAGGCACCTGCAGGCCTTGTCACTGTTCTAAGCTCTTCTGGTGTGTCCTCCTGGCAGCCTCACGGAGGAAGCACCATTATTGTCCCATTATCTGGAGGAGAAAACTGAGGCACAGAGAGGTGGAGGGCTGGGAGGAACTGAGCCCAGATTCCAGTCTAGGAGAATCTGACTCCAGAGACCCTGCTTATAACGGCTGTACACACACACACGTGTATGCACAAACACGTTGGCGCATATGCACACATGAGTGTGTGTGAGGCATGCCCACACACACGTGTACACACAGAAGATGAGGGAATTAAATCCCAAGGGCTCAAGGGTTCTTCAGCTGGTTACGCAGCTCTTTAAACAGAACCAGAACTTAGTCCTAGTGAGGTAATTGGGGAGGGAACCCCATTTCGAGCAGAATAAAGCTACTAATCAAGCATTGAAATGATAAATATCAGGCTTCTGTGATCCCCTCCTCCACACCCATATGTGAATATAAACCAAAGAACTGAAATCCAATCAGGCACCCTCATCACAAAGCAAGCTCACAGATCTTACTGGTGACGCTCTGAGCAGGTTGGAGGGTGATGCTCTTCTCAGTGGGCTATGCTCGCTCAGTGTCCTCATCTGTGAAATGGGGCCAAGAGCACCCTCCCCACCCAGGGCTGCTGTGAGAATCTAATGAGCTGACACCTGTGAGTGCCTAGAGCCAGGCGTGGCACACAGTAAGTGCTCGACACCTGCTGGCTGATATAATTATTGCCCCAAGCCTAAGTGGGCCCCAACTGCCCTGCCTGAAAGAGAATCACACTGGTCACTGTTTCACAGCCTCTTGGCTCCAAGCTCCCAATGAACCATCACAACCAGAGACTCGCCAGGCTTTATCTCACTGGTCTGGGCTGATGTGGCCCAGCACCCTTATTCTTTCCTTTGCCTGTTCCTTTCCTGTGAGGATCAACAGTAAGATAACAGCTGCACCTGGATCTTGTGTTTCCCTGATTTTAATAACGCACAGGATATTGGGCGGCTTAGGGACGCGGCATCAGAGGGCAAGCTGTCACTGTGTGGACAGACCAGGTGGGAGACGCAGGGTCAAGGGCAGGAAGGAGAAGGGCCCTCCGGGATGGGAACAGGATAACTTGATAGGCTCCAAGGGCCCAAATTAAATTAAATTCTGCAAGTGCTTTCTCCTTGTCAGCAGTTCCCCATAAGAGGAGGCACAGGCACCTCCCAGCAGTGATTTGGAAACAAAGGATTCGGCCCCTTGTTTTCCCTTTGGGGACAGAGTGTCTCCCCGTGGGGACTGCTAGCCTGACCTGGCCCCACCGCCTCCCAGGCTGACTCTGCAGCTATTCCCTGAGACGCACCCGGGGGACGTCCCCTCCCCAGACTCTGTCCTCGCTACCCCACCCCGGCCCCATCTCCATGTGCCAGCCTTTGCCTCCACTCTGGGCCTCAGCTCTAACAGTGGGTCAGAGGGACACAGTGTCTTAGGAGTCCCACTTTGTGGATCCACTGCCCTGCTCAACAGACATCTCAGATGTGACGTGATGTGACCTGTAAGGGACTTGAAGAGCTGATAATCATTATCTAGAAAGTCTGGTCACTTTGGGGGCATCCCAAGCAGAGCATTTTCCCCCATGATCTTTGGTCTTGTATTTTTCCATCATGCATATTTTAAGCCAGTCAAAAAATATAAAGAAGACTATAATGAACGACTATGATTCCATCAGCCAGCTCCGTGAAATCTTATCAGACTGTGTTTGCATCAGATGTTTCTCTTCTAAAATAAAACACACAGCTTGATTAAAGCCCCCGGGCCCCTTCTATACCCCAGCCCCTTCTCCCTCTGCCCACAAGACTCCACTTGGTGCTTGTCATTCCCCTGCAGAGCTTTATGACTTACCACATCGATGTGTCTGCAAATATTGTATCACATGGTTTGTGTGCTTCAAACAGTGTGTGAGTGCCATGTGGCTTTCTGCAGTTGCTTTGTTGTTTAGACCTAAATACCATAAAGCATTCCCCTGGATCTACGTGTAATAAGCACATAAAAATAGACCTGCTACCCAGCAACAGGACATGGGAGTAGAATGGATTGAGGGGGAATTGGGGGATGATTTTAGAGGGCGATTGGGGAAAGCTCAATTTGAAAAGCAGACATTTAGGCAGACATCTAAATGAAGTGAGGGTGTAAATCCAGCTGACGGTGACCGGCTCAACCCAGTTTTCCAGAAACATTTTCAGCATTGAAAGTCCCAAACAAACCAGGCCTCCCTAAGGGAAGAGCACTCCAGAGGAGGGAATGGTGAACAGGAAGAATCAGAAGTGAGCAAGCTTGGTGTGTTGGAGGAAGAAAAGGGCCCAGGCTGGCTGAGCGGGATAAGGATTTCAGAGAGGGAAGCTGATGAAGTCCAAGGGTGTCCCTGGGGAGCACACAGAGGTCTGCACACATACTTCACATACGGGGACTGACCCCTGGAGACTTTTTTTCAGACTTTTTTTTTTTTTAATGTGAACCATTTTTAAAGTCTTTATTGAAGTTGTTATAGTATTGTTTCTGTTTCATGATTTGGTTTTTTGGCCACAAGTCATGTGTGGGATCTTAACTCCCCGACCAGGAATCAAACCCACACCCCCATGCGTTGGAGGCAAAGTCTTAACTTCTGGACCACCAGCAAAGTCCCCTGGAGACTTAAAAAGAAAATTATTTTAATATCATCCAGGAAATTTGATAATTTTTTTCTATGTACACATTTCTAATAACTTTGAGATACATACAATCACTACTTCCATCAGGATCCAAAACAGTTCCATCTCCCCAAATTTCCTCATGCTGGGCCTTTAATAAACCCTTGATAAGTCTTCGTCTGTTTCCCACCACTGCCATTTTGTCTTTCTGGGAACGTCAACTAAATGGGACCATCAGAGTACATAAATTTGGGGGACTGGCTCCTCTGTCCCCGACACAGTGCTGACGAGACTCATCTAAATTGCCGTCTGCAGCAATATTTCCTTCCTTTTTACAACTGCATAGTATTCCGTGGTTGGTTTATTAATCCCTGTATCCACTCAAGAATATTCAGGCTGTTTTCAGCTTTTGGATTTTGTATCTGTGGGTTATTTTTGAGAATTTCACAGCAAGTGTACTCTGGATATTATAATGACTGTGGAAATTGCATTAGACAGGAGCTCTAATCTGTATTAGAGAAATGTCCTGCATTGATTAAGATCTTAGGGTTATAGGGAGGATATCTTCTCTCCTCTACCTTCTGGTGGCAACCCCCTAATCTGGGAGGAGGTTTACTTTAAATAGCAGAGAATAAAATATTTCCAACCCTATTTCTAGCTCTACTGCATACCTTAGGTAATGTTTTCTGCCCCTCCCTTTTAAAAGGACCAGGGCTATTCAAAAAACAATACACTTTATTATGTAAGGAACCTTAAAATAAGAACAAAATCCGAAGATCAAAGAAGGGTCCCTTGTGCTCCAAGCAGCCCAGTCAGAATACCTAGAAAATAAGAAATTCTCCCCATCCCCTGCTGTCCGGATGGAAGGATTTGGGGTTACAAAGGAACCCTCAGAATCTCACCACTAAGCCTTTTCTGTTTATGAGCTTACTCTGTCAAGCCCTGGTGGGCTTGGTTTTGTTTGAGGTTTAACAGGATTTCAGACTTTGGGGGTGGTCTCTTTGGATTTTCTCCTTCTTTTTCCTTTTGATGCTTAAAAATACCCCCATGACACCAAAGAAACAACCGTGGCTGAGATTGGAATTACACAGAATGTAATTCCCTTTCACACAAATGTCGAAGCGTGTCACCCCTCGGGGTGTGTGTGTGACTTTCCTGGCTCCAGAGGCACAAAAAAAAAAGTGAGGTTTGTTTAAATAAAGATGCAGACTTGGCTACATCTGAGTAGAGTAAGTGTGAGTACGTATCTGTCTGTCTCCCTGCACTGGAATAAAAGCTGCATGAGGGCAGGACTATGCCTGACTTGCTCATTATGAGTCCTGATGCCTTGAATGGTGTTGGCGTGTATAAAAACCCCATGGGCAGAATCGAGTCTGGATCATGGTGCCACACAAACACAGCCATAAGTGTAACTGCCATGTAGAAAAATTTCCATGTGCCATCCAACTCATTTCACTAAGCACCAGTGGCAAGCAGATCACAGCTTTGGGGAGCATCACACCAGCCCCAGATCCCTACTTCCGTTCACTTTGGTGGACCCACCCATGCCAGCAGAGCCTTATTTCCATCTCAGGCCCCACCCCACCTTTCCCAGCTAGCTGTTTCCAGGTGCAGGACCACTCACTGCCTGAGGCTAAGCCCACCTGGGACCATATCCAGTTTCCGGGGCTCCTGCCCCTTCAGTGTGACCTGTCCCTCCTGCTTTCTCAGTCCAGGGCTCTCATCCTGACAAACTCCCTCAGAGCTGGAGATGCTGACATAATTAGCATTCTGCTTTTCACCTAGATTTGCATAATCATGCATATTTAGTGACCTCATCTGCACTGTAATTACTGACTTTGATCTGACATTCCAAACTTCAACTTCACGTGCACGTGTCTCTTCTCCCTCCTACATTTACTGCAGTGGGATTTTTACAGTGGTTTTCACAGACCCCTGGCTTTTCCAGACATGATTCTGGCTACAAAAATGCAAAAGGATCAAGACCTCTTTTAAGCAAGCGTTTCCATCTCTAAAATCAGTGGTGAGTGGGGTAAAGTTTGATGCCATCATGTTTAATACCTGTAGGCAGAGAGGAAGAATCCTGTTATATTTTCCATGAAAGCATATGCTCCCTGAAAACACGTAAGCCCCTCCTTGCCCCCTGCAGAGACAGAAGAGTGTCCTGGTCCCAGTGAATCTGGTAGGACTCCGTGGCCAAGATTTCCATAACAGCTGAGTCAGAGGAGTTTGCAAGCGGTGGTCCTACTGACTTTGAAAAAGATGGGTGGGCAAATTCTCTACAGCAGGCTCTTTCACACTTTCCTGAATCTTATGGACCCAACCTAGACAGCATATTAAAAAGCAGAGACATTACTTTGCCGACAAAGGTCGATCTAGTCAAAGCCTTAGTTTTTCCAGTAGTCATGTATGGATGTGAGAGTTGGACCATAAAGAAAGCGGAGTGCCAAAGAATTGATGCTTTTGAACTGTGGTGTTGGAGAAGACTCTTGAAAGTCTCTTGAACTACAAGGAGATCAGATCAGCCAATTCTAAAGGATATCAGTCCTGAATACTCATTGAAAGGACTAATGCTGAAGCTGAAACTCCAATACTTGGGCCACCTGATGCGAAGAACTGACTCACTGCAAAAGACCCTGATGCTGGGAAAGATTGAAGGCAGGAGGAGAAGGGGACAACAGAGGATGAGATGTTTGGATGGCATCACCAACTGGATGGACATGAGTTTGAGTGAGCTCCGGGTGTTTGTGAAAGACAGGGAAGCCTGGCGTGCTGCAGTCCACGGGGTCGCAAAGAGTCGGACACGACTGAGCGACTGAACTGAACTGATGGACTCAATATTTACGTCCTCCGCAAATTCCTAGGTTGAAGTCTTAACTTCCAATGTGGTAGATGGACATGAGTTTGAGTGAGCTCCGGGTGTTTGTGAAAGACAGGGAAGCCTGGCGTGCTGCAGTCCACGGGGTCGCAAAGAGTCGGACACGACTGAGCGACTGAACTGAACTGATGGACTCAATATTTACGTCCTCCGCAAATTCCTAGGTTGAAGTCTTAACTTCCAATGTGGTTGGATTTGGAGACGGGGGTCCTTAAGAAAGTAATTAAAGTACAATGAGGTTGTAAGGGTGGGGTCCTGATCCGACAAGATGGTGGTCTGATAAAAAGATACACTAGAAAGCTCGTGAAGAAGGCAATGGCACCCCACTCCGGTACTCTTGTCTGGAAAATCCCATGGATGGAGGAGCCTGGTGGGCTGCAGTCCATGGGGTTGCTAAGAGTCGGGCACGACTGAGCAACTTCACTTTCACTTTTCACTTTCATGCATTGGAGAAGGAAATGGCAACCCACTCCAGTGTTCTTGCCTGGAGAATCCCAGGGACGGGGGAGCCTGGTGGGCTGCCGTCTATGGGGTTGCACAGGGTCGGACACAACTAAAGCGACTTAGCAGCAGCAGCAGCCGCAGAAAGCTTGCTCCTTTTCTCTCCACGTGCACACACAGAGGAAAGGCTGCGTGAGCACACACAGCGAGAAGGTGGCTATCTGCAGCTCAGAGGAGCCTTGACCAGACGTCAACCCTGCCAGCAACTCAGGCCCCAGACCTGTAAGAAAATAAATGTCTCTTGTCCGAGACCCTCCAGCCTGTGGTCCTTTGTTTTGGTAGCTGAGCTGACCAAGGCAGTGACCCACAGTTAGAGATGTGTATTTTCTCACACATGATGCAAGGTCACTTATGCATTCACACGCACACACTGCATGAAACAAGAGCAGCTTTCCCATACACAGGCACGAGGTACTTCCTGCTGCATCCCACCCCATTCCATTCTGCTCTGCTCCATCTCATATTTTTAAAAGGCTGATTGTTGTTTGGGCGCTAAGTCCTGTCCAGCTCTGAGACTCCGTGGACTGGACTTTGCCAGGCTCTTTTTGTCCATGGGATTTCACAGGGAAGAATATTGGAGTAGGTTGCCATTTCCTTCTCCAGGGGATCTTCCCCACCCAGGGATCAAACCCAGGTCTCCTGCACTGGCAGGCAGATTCTTTACCACTGAGCTACAAGGGAAGCCCAAAATGCTGATTATGACCAACTAAATTGACTTCACGATCCATTAAGTGGCTGCAATTGCAGTCTGGGAACTTTGCTCTGTGACGGCACTGTACTTCTTTTGGTTTCTGAAAGACAAGCCGCTCCAGGGGCTTCCCTGGAAGAGACCCCAGGAGGCAAGCAGAGCACTTTTCCTCCAGACACCTGGGATCAGAGCATTGTGCAATAATAGGATTTTTCAATGAAAAGTGCCTATGTTCCCAGAGATGCAACTAGCAAACTCCACAGTGCAAGAAATGATTCGATTTCTTTAAAAAAAAAAAATAAATAAATATCAAGGGGGGAAAAAAGGATGTGATATGCTGGCACTGTCTAATACAGCGGCCATCAGCCATCTGTGACCACTGAGCCCCTGAAATGTGGCTGGTCTGAACTGGGACATGTTCTAAGTATAAGATACACACCTAATTTTAAAAACTTACTATGAAAAAAATTTACAAGATATCTCAATAATTTTTACATTCATTATATGTTAAAAATAACATTTGGATACATTGGGTTAAACAAAATACATCAGCATTCATTTCACCTGTTTCTTTTCTTTTTAAAAAATTTACCATCTACGAAATTCAAAATTACACATGTGGCTTGTCTGGTACTTTTATTGAATGGTACTTTTATAAACTAAAACAAAGTCAAGCCACATCAACCAAGGGAAATTTGGATCTTAATTCAAAGAAACTGAAAAAAAAAATGAGACAATTGAAAAAATTTGTAAACTGATTGCATATTTGATAAAGATATTAAAAAATAAATTTTAGGGGTGACAAATGTGTTACAGAAGAGAGCTTTTTAAAAGAAATATGTACAAATGAAGTAATGTAATATTTGGGCTTTACTTCCAAATAAATGAGAGGAAAAAACAAGGAGAGAGAGTATAGATGAAATAAGTTTGGTCACAGGTGTTGAGGAGTTCATTACATCATTCTCTTTCACATATGTTTTAAATTTTCCAAACTATGAAAGCCTTTGAAGGCTGGAAAAATCTACTACCTAAGAAATTGTAAGCAAAATCAAAGCAAACCCCTGACAGACAGCATATGTATTCCATGTGGTAAACAGTGGCTAAAAGGGCAGATTCCAGAGAAAGACTGCCAGGGTTCACATCTGCACTTTCCCCCACCAGTAAGCTGTGTGATCTCGGGCAAGTGACTTAGCCTCTCTGTGCTTCAGGTTCCTCCTTTCTGAATACAGATAAGAGTATCTTCATGATATGGATGTTCATTTCCAATGGCTGCTGTTACCGATGATCACAAATTTGGCAGCATAAAAAGGTGCATTAGTATTTTACGACTCCAAAGGTCAGACGTCTAGTCCACAGTGCTGCACTCCTTCCATGGGCTACAGTGACAGCCTGCCTCCTTGCCATTTCCACCTTCCAGACCCAAGACACCGTCTTCCATCTTCAAAGCAAACATCGTGGATCCTCCTCTTTTCCTTGACCTCCTGCCTTCCCTTTATGAGGATGCCTGTGATTACATTGGGCCCACCTGGGTATTCCAGGCTCATAAACCCATCTCAGAAGCCTTAATCACACCTGCAATGTTTCTTCACCAGGGGAAATAACACAGGCACAAGTTCTAGGGATTCGAACGTGGACATCTCCAGGGAGATACTATTCAGAGACCACAATGGGGCTGCTATGAGAATTCCTTTCTCCCCTGGAGAAGGAAATGGCAACCCACTCCAATATTCCTGCCTGGGAAATCTCATGGACAGAGGAGCCTGGTGGGCTACAATCCACGGGGTCATAAAGAGTCAGACATGACTGAGCACGTGTGTGTGCATGAGAATTACATACACCGAGCTTACAAGTGGACCAGGCCTAAGGTAACCACAGAGGCTAGGCTAAGTCGCTTCAGCCGTGTCTGACTCTGTGTGACCCCACAGATGGCAGCCCACGAGGCTCCCCCGTCCCTGGGATTCTCCAGGCAAGAACACTGGAGTGGGGTGCCATTGCCTTCTCCGATGGTAACCACAAGTTAAGCATTAACTATTAACGCATAGTGATTATTATTACATGCACANCCACGAGGCTCCCCCGTCCCTGGGATTCTCCAGGCAAGAACACTGGAGTGGGGTGCCATTGCCTTCTCCGATGGTAACCACAAGTTAAGCATTAACTATTAACGCATAGTGATTATTATTACATGCACATGTGTCTGTGCTTAGTCACTTGGAAAAAAAAGTTGCAGCCACAAGTAGTTTGTAACTAAAGAGGTAAAAATGGAAGCTTCCTTAGAAGAATCCTTGAGTGTGCCCTTTGCCCCCATTTGATTCCATCTCTTCCTCTTTCCTGCTGGCTGGGCAATGGG
This sequence comes from Oreotragus oreotragus, assembly GCA_006410675.1. NCBI lineage: Eukaryota > Metazoa > Chordata > Mammalia > Artiodactyla > Bovidae > Oreotragus > Oreotragus oreotragus. The sequence goes on from SJYX01006459.1 coordinate 16,473, forward strand.
TATAACGGCTGGAGCTGGAGCCACTATTTTGGACCACGAGGTAACCCGCAGAATGGAGGCCTCTCTTGGCAAGAAAACAAAATGAAGAAATGCGCCTCCTTGAAAGCTTGGCAGAGCACAGCTCCTACCCCTAGTCTGTTACACGGACAAAAATAAATTTGTATTGTGCTTAAGATTCTTTTATCTGGGGCCCAGGTCACTCATAGCACAATGTAATCCTACTGCTGCTTTAATTTTAATCTGTTTCCCATAAATCATAAGAAGTGCCAAAGAAGTGCCTCTGCATGCACAGGGGCCATAAAATGAAATAAGAAAACAGCTTGCGTCTGGAGACCCAGAGGGCTTTGTTGTTCTCTTTCCAATATACAGAAATGAGAGGGGAGCCGATGCAATCTTCCTGGTTTGTCCCAACTGGGGTTTCATTTATTTCTTCCTTTTTGATCATCTTTTTAAACATCATGATCCTTGATACACCAAAAACAATGTGAAAAGGCTGAACTCAGGCTATAAAGTCATGGGTCGAAAGAAATGAATGGTTCAGGTGGAAAGTACCAGTGAGGGATGGTTCTGTAGCACGCAGCCCAGTAAATCAGGGTGCTGCCTTGGTGCCCCAATCAGCCCAGATCCCCAGCAGGTGGAGTGGAGAGAGAACAGAGGCTAAAAAAAAACAGGGACAGGAGCAAGACAGCCTCATCTAAAAAGTGTTGACCCCTGTGGACAGAGAGGAAGAGAAACAAAGATTCATCTTGCAAAGACAAACTTGATTCCATCCCGCCCATGGATGCCCATGAGAACTTGCGTGATTTTCATTCCCTGCACATCTTTGGAGGAACTCCGCTTTGGAGGAGGGAAGACCCATTCAGTGCTGTGTTAACTTCATTTGGAATTCCAGCCAGTTCAGCCCAGCACACACATTCAACATGCGTAGGCTGGTACCCGAGGTGATCGAGATGGCTCTGTGACTGTGCAGGGGTGGGTATCGCTGACAGCTGATCTGGCATCACCCATCCCTGTCCTGACTACTAAGGGGTCCTTGGCTTGGTCAGGAATATCCTGCTACCCTCTGCATCCTAAAACCCTCAGAGAGGTGGACCCCACCTCTGCTACAGAGCTGCTCCAACAGTAATCCCACCTTCTTGCCTAGGATTGGATGAAACGTGGACATGTGACCCAACCAAGGCCAAGGGCATTCTAGGAGGCTTTTTCTGGGGCTTTATGAGCAATGCCTCTCTACTCTTCTGGGAGAAAGTCCGAAAGTGAATAGGAGCAAAGAGATGATAGGAAAGAGATGAAACTTGGACCGTGAGCAGAGACAGAAAGAACCTGGGTCCTTGAGGACACCTTCAGGTTGCTGAATCAACTGCTCCTGCAGCCCACTGCCTCCACCCTTCCAGTGATACAAGCCAACACATGGTGCGACAGATCAGCCTTTATGAAATCTGGGCAAATTCATCTCACTTCATATTGAACTGTGTGTGACGGAGAGCTGGCTTTTTTGTTGTCGTTGTGTTGTCATTATGACCATGATCATCATCTGTTTCGCTTGTCTACTTTGAGCAAAAACACCCAGAACCATGTTTGAAAGTTACCCCATACCCACAACTATGGAGATTATGAAGGTAGACCTCCAAATGATCAAGAGTGAGTGGAACTTTGAAAATACAATGGTGTTTTTAAAAAAATGAATAAAAGCGATCACAAGGTCTTCCTAAGATGATAAACCAATAAAGATGATTTTCACCTAAAACCCAAGCTTCCTCTGGCTCCATGGGCAGCTACAGTTGACCCTAAACAACACGGGGTTCACACAATGGGAAATCCGCGTGTAACTTACAGTTATCCCTCCCTATATGCCAGTCTTCTGTAGCTGCAGTTTCACATCCATGGAGACAACCAGTCTTAGACTGTGTGAACTGAAGGAAAGTTGTTCAGTCGTGTCCAGATCTTGTGGTCCTGGGGGTCACAGCTTGTGGGTCACAACATGGATCGTGTGGTCCAAGAGCACCACGTCTTGGATTGACCCGCATTATTTCCAGTTGAAAAAGAATTTGCATATAAGGGGACCAGTGTTGTTCAAGAGTTAACTGTAACTCAAAATGCTCTCTTTGGGGAGGACTGACATATATACACAGCTGCTGCTGCTGATGCTGCTGAGTCGCTTCAGTCGTGTCCGACCCTGTGCGACCCCATAGGCGGCAGCCCACCAGGCTCCCCCGTCCCTGGGATTCTCCAGGCAAGAACACTGGAGTGAGTTGCCATTTCCTTCTCTGATGCAGGAAAGTGAAAAGTGAAAGTGAAGTCGCTCAGTTGTGTCTGACTCTTCGCGACCCCATGGACTGTAGCCTACCAGGCTCCTCTGTCCATGGGATTTTCCAGACAAGAGTACTGGAGTGGGATGCCATTGCCTTCTCCTACCACGTGTAAAATAGCTAGCTAGTGGGAAGCTGCTATAAAGCACAGGGAGCTCCGTGTGGTGCTCTGTGATGACCTGGATGGATGGATGGGAGTGGAGGTGGGAAGGAAATCCAAGAGGGAGGGGCTGTATGTATGCATACGGGTGATTCCCTCCACTGTACGGCAGAGACTAACACAGCATTGTAAGGTAATTATATTTCAATTAAAAAACAAAAAATAGTAAGCTCTTTTCCTTGGGACCTTCTCGAGTTGGCCCAGCTGGCCATGGCTGAGAATGAAAAGCTGTGCTTACACTTTCTATTTGATTGTTGTTTGCATGTGCACAACATGAGTGTGCAAACGATGCACAGAAGGACACACTGAGAAAGGGCAACTCTTCTCCAAACTCACTGGGTCCCAGTTATTTTTTAATCTGTTGAACTTCCTGTTAAGCTCCACTCCCAGATGTGGTGACAGAGAGACCCAGACCAGGAGAATTCCTTGGGAAGATTTTAATGTTTAACATTTTTAAAATCTTATATTGGAGTATAGTTGATTTTTTCCAATGAGTCAACTCTTCGCATGAGGTGGCCAAAGTACTGGAGTTTCAGCTTTCGCATCATTCCTTCCAAAGAANCCATCTCATCCTCTGTCATCCCCTTTTCCTCTTGCCCTCAATCCTTCCCAGCATCAATCAGAGTCTTTTCCAATGAGCCAACTCTTCGCATGAGGTGGCCAAAGTACTGGAGTTTCAGCTTTAGCATCATTCCTTCTAAAGAAATCCCAGGGCTGATCTCCTTTAGAATGGACTGGTTGGATCTCTTTGCAGTCCAAGGGACTCTCAAGAGTCTTCTCCAACACCACAGTTCAAAAGCATCAGTTCTTCGGTGCTCAGTTTTCTTCACAGTCCAAATTCCACATCCATACACGACCACTGGAAAAAACATAGCCTTGACTAGACGGACCATTGTTGGAAAAGTAATGTCTCTTCTTTTGAATATGTTATCTAGGTTGTCCATAACTTTTCTTCCAAGGAATAAGTGTCTTTTAATTTCATGGCTGCAGTCACCATATGCAGTGATTTTGGAGCCCAAAAAATAAAATCTGACACTGCTTTGACTATTTCCCCATCTATTTCCCATGAAGTGATGGGACCAGGTGCCATGATCTTTGTTTTCTGAATGTTGAGCTTTAAGCCAACTTTTTCACTCTCCTCTTTCACTTTCATCAAGAGGCTTTTAGTTCTTCTTCACTTTCTGCCATAAAGGTGGTGTCATCTGCATATCTGAGATTATTGATATTTCTCTTGGCAATCTTGATTACAGCTTGTGTTTCTTCCACCACAAATGAGTTACAAATAAGCAATATGAACAAAGAAATATAAAGCATAAATAATGGAATCACTCTAGTTAAAAGATATACTAATAATATTGAGGATTATCTCAACAGCAGTTTGGAAATGGCAGAGGAAAAAGTAACAAGAGAAGCCAGAAAAGGAAGCTGAACCAAGAAATCTGTACCCAGTGAAACTATTCATAAAACACAAAGAAAATATTTAGGAATTTTCAGGTAAACCAAAGTTGAAAGACTCTGAAGCAAACATTTCTGGCCTATAGGAAATAAGAAAAATTATTCAGACTTAAGGAAAATGACCCTGGTTGGCACCACAAGTCTATAAGAATGAATGACTGAAGAGCAAATGTAGCAGTAAATAAATGGGTAGTATAAGAGTATGCATACTTGCAAAAATGTATCTGCTTTTTCAAAAATTCTTTAAAGCAAAAGTTATGACACCTTGTTGTGGGGTTTATAACATTTGTGGGATAAGTATACATAAAGACACAGGTGGCTTATAAATATAATTATTAATTAACAAATTTCTCATTTTAAACAGAAAGTAAAAGTATATTTCATTTCAGATCAGTCGTGTCCAACTCTTTGTGACCCCATGATCCATAGCACGCCAGGCTTCCCTATCCATCACCAACTCCCGGAGTTCACCCAAACCCATGTCCATTGAGTCCATGATGCCATCCAACTATCTCATCCTCTGTCATCCGCTTCTCCTCCTGCTCTCAATCTTTCCCAGCATCAGGGTCTTTTCAAAAGTCTAGTAAATATATCATTAAATATTATACTAAATATTTCTTCACATTAAGATTAAATCTATAACTTTAGAATGACTAAACAATGAGTTAAAATAAAGCCAAGGGATAATGCAAACTAGAATACTAATAAAATATTCAAGTAATAAAATGTAATAAAGGGGACAGTAAAAATAAGCAGATGAGCCATCAAACAAAACAAATAAAATGAAAGCAAATTGTCAAATGATAAAAATATCATATCACTAATTTCAATAAATGTAAATGGTATAGGGTTTCCCAGGTTGCTCAAGTGGTAAAGAATCCCCCAGATAATTCAGGAGATGTGGGTTCTATCCCTGGGTCAGGAATATCTCCTGGAGGAGGACATGGCAACCCACTCCAATATTCTTGCCTGGAAAATGCTATGGACAGAGGAGCCCAGCAGGCTACAGTCCATGGAGGCGCAAAGAGCCAGGCATGACTTAGAGAATGAGTGTAGACACATAAACAGTGTACACATTATATTAAAGGTGGAGAATGCTGTGCTATGCTAAGTTACTCAGTCATGGTCAACTCTTTGACCTCTTGGACTGTTCTTACCAGTGCAAAAAAGGCAAAACTTCTAGAAAGGTTTAAATAAAATTGCTTTTATCTCCAAAGAATACTACTGCTTATATAAAATCCTAAAAAATCTAATTAGATAAGCTACCACAACTAGTGAATGAATTAAGCAAGTGACTGAATACACACTCATATATACAAATTGATTGTTTTTCCGATTTATTTATTTTATTTTTTTAATTTTTACTTTATTTTAATAGCCACTAAGCGCAGGTGGCTGTGAGAGCTGGCTGGCGCACTAAACACTAATCATGATGATGTGATCACTAATCTAGAGCCAGACATCTTGGAATGTGAAGTCAAGTGGGCCTTAGAAAGCATCACTACGAAAAAAAGCAAGGGCAGGTGATGGAATTCCAGTTGAACTGTTTCAAATCCTGAAAGATGATGCTGTGAAAGTGCTGCACTCAATAAGCCAGCAAATTTGGAAAACTCAGCAGTGGCCACAGGACTGGAAAAGATCAGTTTTCATTCCAATTCCAAAGAAAGGCAATGCCAAAGAATGCTCAAACTACTGCACAATTGCACTCATCTCACATGCTAGTAAAGTAATGCTCAAAATTCTCCAAGCCAGGCTTCAGCAATAAGTGAACCGTGAACTCCCTGATGTTCAAGCTGGTTTTAGAAAAGGCAGAGGAACCAGAGATCAAATTGCCAACATCTGCTGGATCATGGAAAAAGCAAGAGAGTTCCAGAAAAACATCTATTTCTGCTTTATTGACTANACTGAGTGACTGAACTGAACTGAACTGATAGTTGATTTACAATGTTGCGTTAGTTTCAAGTATACAGCAAAGTGATTCAGTTATACATAGACATATATCCATTCTTCTTCAGATTCTCTTCCTGTATAGGTTATTACAGAATATTGATACTATGCTATACAGCAGGTCTTGATTATTTTATGTATAGTAGTATGTATCTGTTAATCCAAAACTCCTAATATATCCCTCCCTTGCTTAATGTTGAACACTTTAGCTATAATCCTATTTCCTATAGGTTTGCCAGTATAATTCTCAATGTGATCCACATGCTTTTTTCTTCAGTTAAAAGAAAATAGGAGCTCGGTGAAAATATTAGTCCGGTAGGTGCTCCCTGCCACCCTCCATCCGCCTGCACTCAGCACTAGACTTGCTCTGTAGGAAGGAGAGAGGCTATGTTCAATATAAATGCAAAGCACTCCAGACACTCAGGATTATCTGTGCTTTGCATGAATCACGTCAGCAGCTTGCAAGTAGGCAGGACTTGGCAGAGCGGCCCTGTCACAAATCCACCAACACGCTCCTCGGAAGTGCCTGTGAAATCTGCCTTCAGTCGCTAATTTCACACTCCAGGGACAGAGCTACAAGCAGCTCCAGGCACAGAATTCCCATTTTTCAGAACAGTTTCCTTACCCTCACACCCCTTTTTATGGTTTTTTTGGTTTTTTTTTTCCTGCCACCTTTTAAAAATCAAAGTTCTTGGTTCCTTTAAGTATGGGTTTGCTTTTCTTAATCATCTCTTTAATTTCATGACTTTACAAATCTCAGAGATATTGTTTTGTCTTTAGATATTTTGCAAAGCTCTCACTGGCTGGGTTGCATTTTTGAAAAATCAAAATGAATCGCTTGCATAGTTTGCATTCATTATGCCCTCTCCTGCAGCTTTCTAAATAATGTAGGGACTGTAGATACTTCTGTGATGAGCAGGAATGCATTTGAAATGTGCTGTTGAGATATGCCTTTCATCTCCCTTCAGATCATAAAATGAGTTTTTTTTCTCTGGGTTTCCGCAGACCTGAGAAGCACTCTTCTCATCTAGAATGAGTTGCAAGACATGAGGAGGGTTCTTTGAAACAGCCGGGGCTGGGTAGGGGAGGTGGGGCGAGGCGGAGTCAGAGCTGATGAGATTGATGGACAGGAAGTCATCACTAAAGAGGGGAATTTTTAAGACTCCTGCGACCATATTTATAAACCCCAGGCAGGCTTGTATTGGGGATCAGTTCAGTTCAGTTCAGTCACTCAGTTGCGTCTGACTCTTTGCGACCCCATGGACTGCAGCATGCCAGGCCTCCCTGTCCATCACCAACTCCCAAAGCCTACACAAACTCATGTCCATCACGTCGGTGGTGCCATTCAACCATCTCATCCTCTGTCGTCCCTTCTCCTCCTGCCTTCAACCTTTCCCAGCATCATGGTTTTTTCCAATGAATTGGTTCTTCACATCAGCTGGCCAAAGTATTGGAGTTTCAGCTTCAACATCAGCTTCCAATGAATATTCAGGACTGATTTCCTTTAGAATGGACTGCTTGGATCTCCTTGCAGTCCAAGGAACTCTCAAGAGTCCTCTCCAACACCACAGTTCAAAAGCATCCATTCTTTGGCTCTCAGCTTTCTTTTTAGTCCAACTCTCACAACCATACACGACTACTGGAAAAACCATAGCCTTGACTAGACAGACCTTTGTTGGTAAAGTAATGTCTCTGCTTTTCAATATGCTATAGGTTGATCATAGCTTTTCTTCCAAGGAGCAAGTGTCTTTTAATTTCAAGGCTGCAGCCACCATATGCAGTGATTTTGGAGCCCCCCAAAATAAAGTCTGACACTGTTTCCATTGTTTCTCCATCTATTTGTCATGAAGCGACGGGACAAGATGCCATGATCTTCGTTTTCTGAATGTTGAGCTTCAAGCCAACTTTTTCACTCTCTTCTTTCACTTTGATCAAGAGGCTCTTTAGTTCTTCTTCACTTTCTGCCATAAGGGTGGTGTCATCTGCATATCTGAGGTTATTGATATTTCTCCTGGCAATCTTAATTCCAGCTTGTGCTTCATCCAGCCTGGCATTTCTCATGATGTACTCTGTATATAAGTTAAATAGGCAGGGTGACTATATACAGCCTTGACGTACTCCTTTCCCTATTTGGAACCAATCTGTTGTTCCATGTCCAGGTCTAACTGTTGCTTCTTGACCTGCATAGAGATTTCTCAGGAGGCAGGTCAGGTGGTCTGGTATTCCCATCTCTTTCAGAATTTTCCACAGTTTATTGTGATCCACACAGTCAAAGGCTTTGGCATAATGAATAAAGAAAAAGTAGGTGTTTTTCTGGAACTCTCTTGCTTTTCCATGATCCAGTGGATGTTGGCAATTTGATCTCTGGTTTCTCTGCCTTTTCTAAAACCAGCTTGAACATCAGGAAGTTCACGGTTCACGTATTGCTGAAGCCTAGCTTGGAGAATTTTGAGCATTACTTTGCTAGCGTGTGAGATGAGTGCAATTGTGTGGTAGTTTGAACATTCTTTGGCATTGCCTTTCTTTGGGATTGGAATGAAAACTGACCTTTTCCAGTCCTGTGGACACTGCTGAGTTTTCCAGATTTGCTGGCCTATTGAGTACAGCACTTTCATGCATCATCTTTCAGGATTTGAAACAGCTCAACTTGAATTCCATCACCTCCACTAGCTTTGTTCGTAGTGATGCTTCCTAAGGCCCACTTGACTTCACATTCCAGGATGTCTGGCTCTAGGTGAGTGATCACACCATTGTGATTATCTGGGTCGTGAAGATCTTTTTTGTATAGTTCTTCTGTGTATTCTTGCCACCTCTTAATATCTTCTGCTTCAGTTAGGTCCATACCATTTCTGTCCTTTATTGAGCCCATCTTTGCATGAAATGTTTCCTTGGTATCTCTAATTTTCCTGACACGATCTCTAGTCTTTCCCATTCTGTTGTTTTCCTCTATTTCTTTGCATTGATCGCTGAGGACGGCTTTCTTATCTCTCCTTGCTATTCTTTGGAACTCTGCATTCAGATGCGTATATCTTTCCTTTTCTTCTTTGCCTTTAGCTTCTCTTCTTTTCTCAACTATTTGTAAGGACTCATCAGACAACTGTTTTGCCTTTTGCATTTCTTTTTCTTGGAGATGGTCTTGATCCCTGCCTCCTGTACAATGTCACGAACCTCTGTCCATAGTTCTTCAGGCACTCTATCAGATCTAATCCCTTGAATCTATTTCTCACTTCCACTGTATAATCATAAGGGATTTGATTTAGGTGATACCTGGATGGTCTAGTGGTTTTCCCTACTTTCTTCAATGTAAGTCTGAATTTGGCAATAAGAAGTTCATGATCTGAGCCACAGTCAGCTCCCAGTCTTGTTTTTGCTGACTGTATAGAGCTTCTTCATCTCTGGCTGCAAAGAATATAATCAATCTGATTTCAGCATTGACCATCTGATGATGTCCGTGTGTAGAGTCTTCTCTTGTGTTGTTGGAAAAGGGTGTTCGCTATGACCAGTGTGTACTCTAGGCAAAACTCTATTAGTCTTTGCCCTGTTTCATTCCATATTCCAAGGCCAAATTTGCCCGTTACTCCAGGTATTTGACTTCCTACTTTTGCATTCCAGTCCCTATAATGAAAAGGACATCTTTTTTTTTTTTTTTTTAGGACATCTTTTTGGAGTGTTAGTTCTAGAAGGTCTTATAGGTCTTCATAGAACTGTTCAGCTTCTTCAGAATTACTGGTCGGGGCATAGACTTGGATTACTGTGATATTGAATGGTTCAGGAAACGAACAGAGATCATTCTGTCATTTTTGAGATTGCATCCAAGTGCTGCGTTTTGGACTCTCTTATTGACCATGATGGCTACTCCATTTCTTCTGAGGGATTCTTGCCCACAGTAGTAGATATAATGGTCATCTGAGTTAAATTCACCCATTCCAGTCCATTTTAGTTCACTGATTCCTAGAATGTCAATGGTCATTTTTGCCATCTCCTATTTGACCATGTCCATTTTGCCTTGCCGAACGTTCCAGGTTCCTATGCAATACTGCTCTTTATATCCTCAGACTTTACTCCATCACCAGTCACATCCACTACTGGGCATTGTGTTTGCTTTGGGGATCAGGGTTTGATTATTTCTCCTGTCTGCTGTCTTGGTTGTGGTTTTACATCGATGACTCTGTCCAGATGGGACAACTGTTATTCAGATCATGCTCAGGGTTTTCCCCTCCTGTCACACTTCCCACTCCCTGCTACTCCTAGGAATCCTTCAAGATCAGCTCACATCCCACCTCCTCTGGGAAAGCTTCCCTATGCATGAGCACTCCTTTGAATCTTTTCTTCTCCTGACTGCCTATGGTGCCTGCAACTTGAATGTCTCATTAGTCCTTTATCCATAACCCATCTGATGTCCCTAAAATGCAGGAGTTCCCTCTCCTCATAGAGAATTCAAAGACTTAGTCTTGATGCCTACCACCCACTCAAAGGTGCAATTCCCCTTTGGGCAGAAGCAGCTGCAGGCATGGCTGGATCAAGTAGCTCAAGTCATGTCAGGGCCCCGTTTCTTTTCCCTTTTTTTTTGGCTGCACTGGGTCTTTGCTGCTGCTCGTGAGCTTCCTCTAGTTGTGGCAAGCAGGGGCTGCTCTCCAGTTGTGGTGTGGAGGTTTCTGCTGCTGCAGAGCGTGGGTTCCAGGGCACGCCAGCTTCAGGAGCTCTGGCACATGGGCTTAGTTGCTCTGTGGCATGTGGAATCTCCCCAGACCAGGGACTGAACCTGTGTCCTCTGCATTGACCAGCAGATTCTCAACCACTGAATCACCAAGGAAGTCCGCAGCTCCATTTCTTGCTGTTTTCCTCTGTGTTGCCCAGACACACAGGCAAGCCCTTCTTAGCTTGGGGCCCAGTTTTATATCCTGACAGTAATGGGTGTGGTTTCTTTTTCCAGGTAGCTCTTATTAGCCTGGCTTGGGTCACACAACCATCAGTGACCAACTTCGGCCAAGGAGAGGAGGGAGTCAAAATCACTGGTTGGCCAGGCCCAGATCCTTCTAGGCCCAGATCTACGACCAGTTCCAGTCTTAGAACTAGAAGCTAGTGCATTGAATTCTTTCATGTGGAGTAAACAGAGGACGGATTAGACACTGGTCACCAAAAAGAAAATCAGGCTGGACTTCCAGGAGAGGAAGGAATAGACGCTGGGCAGACAAAAGCAACCATGGTCCCTTTGTGAGTGGAACAGGCAGGAAGGAAACTCACACAGAACATTGAGCACACTGTGAGAAATAAGAGGACGCAATTGGAGACAGGGAAAGAACGCATTTATGAGAAAATCAGCAGGACTACAGGCATTTTGCTATTGTTGTTGGGTTGAGGAAAGAACTGTAATGATGTGTAACACGTCAGTACTTATTAATGGAGGAAAATGTACAAAGTAATGTGTGTTAAAGCATGACATATTATACAAACAAAAGGCAGTGTGGAAACCACTGCTGAAGACTAAAGCCAGTAAATCCTTACGTCCCTCAGGATCCCCAGTTTCTATGGAGAGATTAAGTTTTATTTACCTGTTTTTAAATATTAAACTGGCAGTTTGGGGCCCTCATTCCTTAGCCAAGAGAAAGACTGTATATTTTTGTTTAATGAGGATCTCTGGCTCCACTTCGTCTAATGTTCTGTCTAAATCTTCAACCTGATCTGGAGCTTGGCTGATAAACTTTGATGTGTCTGCTCTTAGCCTCTGTTAAACAAAGGATAATACCACAAGCAGCTACTGGCTAAAGAGACTGGGCTTCAGTAGTGGTGGAAAGACAAGAGAGAAAATTAGGGTGACCTTGAGGGAAAACATTCCCCACGTGTGCGTCTCGGCCCTAGTGAAATGATGAGCCCCTGAGGGGGTCAGCCTCCTGTATGACACCAGAATTCTTCAGTCTGAGCACTACTGCCATCTTGAGCCAGGTAATCTTTGTTGTGGGACCATCATGCATTGTGGGAGGTTCACTGGCCTCCCTGGACTCTACGCATAGAGGCAGTAGCACTCTACACTGGTCATTACAACCAAAATGGTCTGCAGGCGCTGGGGAAGGATGAGCAAAAACGCCCCCGGTAGGAGACCCCTACGTGACACCAATGCCAAGGTCAGTCTCAACTGAGTGCCCTCATTGCCCTTGAGAGCCGCAAAAGTAAAATCCAGTTTGACCTCCTTTGAGAGTTTCAGACCATTGCTTTTTTAAAATCCCCGCTCAAATCCCTTCAGTATCTCCCCATCATGGCTAGAACAAGCTCCTTAACTCTGGTGTTAATCTCCAGCCGGGTCATCCACTCTGGCCGCCCAGTGACTTCTGTGCAGAAAAAGGTGACCAAGCCATCCTGGTTTGCCTGGGACTTTCTGGTTTTAGAACCAAAAGTCTTAAAACCTGAGAACCCGCTCAATCCAAGGCACACCAGGACTGGTGGTCTTCAGACTAGCTGATGAACTGATTAGAGAGAAAGCAAGGAATCAGGGGATTGACCAGGCTGTCACTCGTGGGTGAGTGAGGGCTGACTGTGCTGAGGACACCGGGGAGGACCCAGCCCACCTGCCTTCAAAGCCCAGCTCGAAGCAGGAAGGAGAGTCAAGGCTTTTCACTCCCCTTAAACTGGCTTGTACAGGGAGGGAAGATGGCTCCTTATGGTTGGGAAGCCTTTAGAAAGCATCTCAGGCTGTACCTGCAGATTTACTCAAGAGAGGCGTGGTTCCTTCTCCCTACCGCAATTAGAGCCTCCAGCACATGCATTCCATCCACTGGGGCCTGGGGGCCTCGATCTGTCAGGACTCCAGGACTCACTGCTTCTAACTCAGCTGGCAGGCTTGCGAGGCCAGGTGGGTCTCTGAAACATGCCCCCTCATTGTCCCAGGGCCAGCTTTTTCAGGTAAACCTTAAAGATTTTGACATTTGGAAAGAAAGAAAATAGGGGTGGGGAGTTGGGGAGATGAAATAAATTATCCTATGACTTTCTCAATTTCCAAACTTTTCAAGTCTCACTCAGAGCATCTCAACCGTGGGTGCCACTGGCATTTTGTGCGGGGCAGTTTTCATTGTGTGGAACTGTCAGAGATACTACAGGACGTTTAGTGTCCTTGGCTTATGCCCAATAGATGTCAAGAGATCACCCCTTTCCCCCACCATTGTGACAATCCAAACGCCCTCACTCATTTCCATTCACTTGGGTTTACAGGCAAAGCTGACACTCAAAATGCCTTCGGAACTCAGTGTGGGGGGTGGAGGTGAGGATGGGCTGGGGGACACAGTGGTGGCGGCATTACTGCCTGGGGGAGGCTCGGTACACAGTGCCAAGCCATTCAGTTCTTAGCACCGAAGTCTGTCAGAGAATCCCATTAAATCCTCACCGTTTCTGCAAAGAGAAGGGGATGCCATTTACTGAGCAGTCAGCATCCCCAAATTTGACAGTTATTAACAAAACAGGAGCCAAGGAGAGAAGCATTCACGGTTTCGAGCCAGCAAGCAGCTGCCAGTCACAGTGCCCAGTGTGGGCAATGCAGAGAATCAAGGTCCCTGCCCAGAGTCAGGGAGCTTATGGTCTGGTCAGCAGAGAAATCACCCAAGGCAGCAGCAGCTATGAGACAGGGCCCCACAACGAGGTGGAGTTTTGAAATGGGCAAGCTACCGTGGGTCCTAACCTCTATCGAGTGCGTCTTGGACAGTAATTTGAAGTTGGGAAAAAATGGGATGGACTAAAATGGGGTAGAATATTATCAGATAGTAAATCTGTTCCTATTTTGGCTCAGATATGTAAACTTGAGCATATATTGGCTTGTGATACAAAATAAGGGACTTTCCTGGTAGTCCAGCGGCCAAGACTCTGCACTCCCAATGCAGGGGGTCCAGGTTCGATTCCTAGTCAGGGAACTAGATCCCACATGCCACAACTACGACCCAGAGAATAAGATGTGTTTCAATATACATTTTATACTGTGGACCATGGATGAAAAAGCTTTAGGAACACAGAGTAAGAAATTACAACATAAGGGGCCACTTCTGCAATAACTGATCTTAAAACAGGTACTAAAACATGTTGTGAACTGGAGACTCAGATCGGAGTTTGGAATGATTTGCAGGCATAGAGTCACCGTACGTAGAGCTGTGGTCCATCAGTTTGGAGGATGCCCCAACAAGCCTGAGAGAACGCAGGACAGGATGGCTCTACTGGTCCCAAAGATGGGAAAAGGAGCCTAGGCTGAGACGCTCCCCAGAGGTCACCCAGGTGAGACCCAGAGCCCCAGGCCTGCAGCCCCAGACTCGGACCCGGGAAGGCCCCACCCCACCAGCTGCCACCCAGGACGAAGCTTCACCCATATCCGCCAGGGTCCCCACTGCCTGCCGCACATGCACCACGCCACACCGTCTCCAGGCCCCTCTTCAATTAAAGCCATGGGCAGGTACAGAGGACTGAACTAGGTTTTAAGAAAGAGACTCTCCGCTAAGACTTTATGGGCACAAACTCCCCCACAGCCCCCTCCTAGGTGAAAAGCTTCCTACTGTGACTATGACGTTTTTCTTTACCACCACCGACTGCTGGCTCCTAAAGACGCCACCTGGTATGAGCCCAGAATGTGATGAGCTTGCAATTCTTCCAGGTGTTTATTCCAGCACAGCCCATGGCCCATCATCACTCCTCAGACTTAAAGAGCCAACAAAAAAAATAAAGAAATGTCAGGATTTTTTCCAGAAGAGAAAAGCCACATGAAATGGGGTAGGTTGAACACCGTCCCGGCTGGGGGTGGTGAGCCATGCCCATTCCCGTTTCTGCTCCGTCCCCCTGGTGTGTGTGGAGGGATCCTGTCCATGGGCCACCTGCCCTCTCAGCGTCCCTCCAAGGGACACGGGGCTGAGGTTGCATTTTGGGGTGTCCACGTGCAGTGGGTTCTCAGGGCTGAGCTGAATCTCGGGCACAGACAGCTTCCCCCTTGCAGGATGGGCCAAGACTCCGTGACACCCCCTGTCCTGTGACCCATGTCCCGCCCAGGACATGTGCCCATGTGGCAGTGCAGCCAGCCTCGGTCTAGTGAGCAGGTTGGATGGGTGACCTTGGGGGTCTCTCCCTGCACACGGCAATCACCAGGCTCAGTGCCAGGCACAGTTTCAGGCCCTTCGGAGGCAGCCATGACCTTGCCCTCGAGCCAGCAGACAGATAGTGAACAAGAAATCAAAGCAACGCTGCAGACAATTCCAGACAGTAAGACACACACTGGGAAGGACTTTAACCAGCCCAAAGTGATGGCATGGTGGGTGGGGGTGGACCTGAATAGGGACTCAGGGAATGAGGAGGGGACACCAGACCTGAGTCCTAAAGGAGGAGAAGGAGCGGATCGTGGGAGCAGTCAGGGACGGGGCCCAGGCAGAGACAGTCACGGCCCACCCGCCATCCCAGCGGGCCCAGCAGGACCCGTGGAGACCCGGTCCTGACCGGTGGGGTTCGAGTTGCTGGATGGCCAATGAGCACACATCCTTGGAGGTCAGAGGAGAACCTTTTAAACCAGACCACATTCAGATCAGACCTCTGGGGAATCTTTAATGAGAAAATTGCACCTTTTCAGAATGACCAGGAAAATTAGTGCCCAGACTCCCGAATGTCTGTATTCTGCCTTGAAACCAAATGATCCTCTAGAAAACCTGGGTTTGCCCTCAGACTGGGGACAGCAAGGGCCAGGCTTGTCTCCACTGGGAACATGGGTGGGGGAATAACATAACTGTCTTCAAGGGGGATCTGGGAAGTGAACCAGAGACCCTAAAGACAGGAAGGACCTCGGGGCTGTGGTAGTAGTTACAAGTCGGGGCTCTGGGGCCAGACCTGGGTTCAAACCCCAACCCCGCCATTTCCAGTTGTGTGACCTTGAGCAAGCTTCTTTCCCTGTCTAAGCCTGTTTCCTCACCTGTAGAATGAAGATAATCGCAGAGTGGTTGTAAGGCACAAATTTCCTAAATGCACACATTCATCTATATACGCGAGCTTCCCCCTTGACTCTGGGGGTAAAGAATCTGCCTGCAATATAGGAGACACAGATTCGATCCCTGGGTTGGGAAGATCCCCTGGAGAAGGAAATGGCAACCCAGTCCAGTATTCTTGCCCCAAGAATCCCATGGACAGAGGGGCCTGGCGGGGTACAGTCCGTGGGGCCCCAAACAGTCGGACACGGCTGAGTGACTAAGCATGCAGAAAAGCAGCATCATGGGGATGTGAGTTGCCACTGTTCATCCTGTTGTCATTCAGGGTGAGGGAGATCTGAAATCCTCGATGCTGGTGAGGCTTGCAGACAGGCCCTCAGAGGTGGAGGGACCAGACTAAGAGTATTAATCCCAGGGGCCCAGAGGGAAGCCACTTTGCCCCAGAGCCCCGTCCAATGCCCATGACTGGGATGGATGCATAGTTCTGTGTTCTGGTTGCACAGCACTGGCTTGGGGCTCAGCCCTCTGCTGCTGTGACCAAAGCCTCCCAAACCCACAGACTCCGGAGACTGCCAACAGCCAAGCTTCTTGCTTTGCTAATGTCTCCTTCACTGTGATGGGGGAAAATAATAATAATAATAATAATGTGCTCTTGTCCTGCTGGAGTCCTCATTTCTGATCCCAGGGCAAGGTTCTCCGCAAACCTGGAAATGGGTTCCTTCC
The DNA here is from genome assembly GCA_006410675.1 of Oreotragus oreotragus. NCBI lineage: Eukaryota > Metazoa > Chordata > Mammalia > Artiodactyla > Bovidae > Oreotragus > Oreotragus oreotragus. Next base: position 32,999 of record SJYX01006459.1, read on the forward strand.
CTCAGAAACCAACCTCTCGCACTAGGACCTTCACATCCCTGCTGCACAGAAACCCAGCTGAGCAGGGAGGCAGCTAGCTGAGTGCCGTCTTGGGTCCCATCCACAAACTCCGGGAGATGTAGAAAAGCCCCGCAAATGGCACAAGGATTCCACAACGGCAGTGAAATAGCCTGTGATTAAACCGAGATGCCAAAATCAATATGCAAAGAGTGTGATTAAAAGACACGCATGGTTGGCACCAGAGCCTTGCTTTTAATTGAGCCTGTGCCTACATTTTTACACGCGACAAGGAAATTAATGACAGCGTGATAAACCTTCAAGANGGGGAAGGGAGAAGGGGTGAAGGTGGGGTGTCAGCAGAGGCAGAGCTAAGCGGGGCGTGCTGGCCTTTGAAGCAGCATGTGGATAGGGGGTGGAACGTCACCAGGGGCTTCCAGAGTCCCTGGGTGCAGGGCAGAGGCTCCGAGAAAAGAGATGGTGGGAACACAGGGGCAACAGGGGATACAAATCCATCAGCACCCCACCCCCGCCCCCGGGCAGCGCGGGGTGGGCTTTCTGTGCGAGAAGAACGCCAGCCCTGCGAGCAAGCCGAGGTCGTTACTGCTCAACAGACACCGAGAACCGAGCGTCGGGGATACAGGCGCAGGGAGAGGACTGAGCACGCAGCGGCTGTGAGCCTTCTCTGCAGCCACCAAAGGGAGACCAGTAAGAGACAGAGACCCACGGGTTCCTGCGTGCTGCCTCTGAAAGAGGGATCAGAACAGGCTCTATCTGGAAAGCAGCACTCCATCTTGGACCGGACTGTGGCCTTTGAGCTATATGCCCAGTATCTGTGGAAACGACACACCAAGGGGAAAACCGGGCCCCCAGAAGGAGGAGCGCCAGGGCTCGTACCTAGATTCTCCATCGCCTAAAGAATACCCTAACTGTCTGTGTAACCGAATAGAATCATACATTCTATTATGCTTACTGGGGTATGACCACAGGCCTATTGATAATTGTCCACTGTCAACTTCACGGGTTAACCTTGACTGTGTCTTTCTTTTCCTTTGTTCAGACTAGTTTCAGGGAATTTGGGGAGGTGGGTTTGGGCATGTACACTTAGGGTATATAAGGTTTTCACAAAAGCTGGTCGGGGTCTTTGGCTAAGAAGAGATTCTGCCTTGGGCCCGCCGGTGTAATAAACTGCACTCCACTATCTGCATTGTCCTTCTGAGTGAGTTCATTTCCCGGAACGCGGGGCTACAACAGCTCCCCTCCCAGGAGGTCACTGTGGGCCACGCGTCTGGGGAAGCAGAAGGCAGGGGGGCTGTTTCTGGGTGGCCACCTCGGGCTTGCTTGTCCCTGACATCTGCAGGCCCGTGGGCCGCCCTGGGACCCCATGTCTCAGCCCCTATCACGGGGCGTCGGCCTCCCCAACCTCTCCATCTTTTGGGACTTGTCTGAGCACCGGTATCTCCTCCAGCCTTTGAGCCCTTGATGCCCACAACCTGGCCCTGTTGTCTGACTACCCCCTGTCGTGTCCCGCACACCCGAGCCCCCTCTGCGCCCATGTGCGGCCTCAGATGGGCGCCCCTCGCCCCTCCAGATGGGGAGGGCCTGGACACTGCCTGTGGAAACGGTGCTTGAATCGCTCCATCACACCTGACACCTGGGCTCCGGGAGACACAGGAGGAGAAGACGCCGAGGCCTCCTCCCGCCCAGAACCATCTTCCTTCAGGGGACTAGGAGCAGAAGAGGAGGCGCCGGCCGATCCCAGCAGCAGCCACAGTTTCCAGAGACTCTTCCCCCACAGACAAGGACTCTGCCCTCGGATGCGCCCGGCGCCTGGAAGCAGCAGATAATAGACGCCCCTGAACTTGCAGAGTCCTGCCCAGATTTCGGTGTTAAGGAGTAATTTGCAAGAAGTAATTTGCTGTATTGAGCAGCTGCCAGGAATCTGGGCTGATTGGCGTTCTCTCTTGGCCGCTGTTCTGGACTCTCGAGTCAGGGCTGGGGCCGGGGGCTCCCCCTTGGCCTCGGAGCGGGGGAGTAGAGGGGCCTCGTGGGCTGCAGGGAACAGAGTGCACGGGCTGACTGAATGGACGTGTATGCAGCCCTGTAGGAGGCCACAGCTTAGCGTGTCCTCTCCTGATTAAAGCACAGGGGTCAGTTGTCCCCATCAGAGCCGACAAAAGAGGATCACTTTGGTCCCAGGGAGCTTAGGGAGCTCCTCAGATGCCAAACCTGGGCCCCAGCGTTCTTAAGGTGACCCTTTCAGGAGGGGTAGACGGTTCCATGGGGCATGCATCCTGCCTCTGGGGAGGGGGTAGAAGGGCAATGTCCTGAACCTGACCCTGCCCTGGCCTGAGGGGAAGGGTGGTGATCTGCCTGGAGGCGGAGCTACAGAGTCAAATCCCCACAGCATGGAAACAGGCCCAGCCTCACCTGGCCCCCGAGCCCCAGGGCAACCCGGGGAAAGCAGATGTCGTGTCCACCCCAGTCCTGCGGGCTGCCTCAGGACAGGGCCTGGCCCGGCGTTCCTGTAACCCTGGGCCCTACCCCTCCCCTGCAGAGAGCCCCCCTCGGCCCCCAGGGGGATGGAGCAGACGCCCCTCCAAGCAGCATCAGCTTGCTGGGCAGTGCCCCCTGAACACCACTCAGCCTTGGGGGAAAAGCCCTCATGTCACACCACCCAGCCCAGCACCAACACGCCCTGATGCTCACAACTTTCCAGAATGATTTCCCGAGAGTCAGAGTTTACACCGTGGACCAAAACCAGCCAGGAAGGTGTCTAGTTCATCCCTCCTGTTTTGGGGAAAAAGTGAATCTACTGTCAACATGCGAAAACCTTGAGATTTCCCTTGGGAATCTGATTCTCTTAAGGTCTCAGGAGAGGGGCCACCCGGGCCCAGACCCTCCCCTGGCAGCACGTGGCGGCCCCAAGTCCAGGCCCCCAGATTGGCTTGTGCTCTGCAGCTTGCCCCAGTCCCCACCCCTCCCTCTTGCCCCCACAGGGAGACCCGAGACCTGCCCCCCAGACCCCTGAGCTGCTCTGTCCACAGGCCCCTTGCTGGCTGTGTGTCCTGCAGTCTCCTCCCTCCCTGGGTATCCCCCTCCACAGGGAAGCTGTAACAGCACCCACCCTGCAGGGCGGGGGGACTGGCTGAGTCAATATCGGTGACCTGTTTAGAACGTGTCTGGCAAGTGGGATCCCTTTGAAAGTGCTGGGGGCTGGCTGATTGGGTCAAGGCCTCGTCACTCCTGTGTCACCTGCAGGACATCGGGTTGAGACCTGCTATAGACAGAGGAACCACACGTGGCCATCTCTCTCCAGCTTTCTCCATTGCCACCACTTTCTCCCCAGCCCCACCTCCCACCCTGTCCCACACCCAGAGGGCAAGGACACAGACCTCAAGTCCCGCCACGTGGGTCCCGGGTTCTCCACCACCCTCATCCCCACCTGCACTGCCGACCTCTTTGGACTTGGTGGGATTTTCTCCCACATCTCCTACCTGGATGTGAATCCCCCCACCAGTGATTTCAGGACCACAGGGGAGATCTGATCAGATTTGCAACGGTGTTCTTTCTTCTGACAGCCCACATTCTATTGGTGAGACACTCAGAAGTCACCAGATGTAATATTAATACACCAAGGTAAGTACTTTGAAAGCAATCAACCACCATAATCCAATTACTACTGGCTGTATTTTTCATGGTATTTTGCCCTCAAACCCTCATCCTAACTGTGCACCAGCCTCACCTCCCCTCACACACACACACACACCTATACACACACACACCCCTACACACACACACAGATGCCAGTTCTGCACCCCGCTGCCTCACTTAACAGTGGGAGCTCTGACTAGTGAACAGCTGATCTGCATGAATTAACGCGAGAGTACCTGTAAGCCTGGAGCTTTTAAACTTGCAAACAGGTAGCTGGGTTGCCATGGAGAGCTGTGGCTGATGCCAGGGCTCCCCCTCTGGACCCGCGGTCTCCTCTGATTGGCGGGGTCACAAGGGCTCTGCGAGGAGGGGGAGGCAGGGCCTGGCATCTGGGTCTGAGTGGCCAGTGTGTGGGGGTGAGAGAAGGCATGTATGTACGAGTGTGCGCACATGTGTGTAAGTCTGCACGCACGTGTGCCCAGGCCCCACACAAATGGAATGAAAACTGAGCGGCTGGAGGACCTGCTGGCCGCCTGTCCTGTCCTAACAGAGACAGAGAGCCCAGAGGGGTCCCTGCATGGATGGCTTGTGTTTCTGAGTCAGGGCAGCTGCTGGCCCAGTGCTGAGGAAGCTGCCCTCCCCTGTCAAGACCCTCTCGTTCCCATCTCTCTCACGCACCCGTCCCCCCTGTCTCCCCCTCCCCTCCGTCCACCCTTCTCGCCTCCCTCTGCCCTCCTCATTTTGCCCTGCAGGCCCCCTCCCCCTGCCCCATTATGGATGATGAGATAAGAACGGCATCCTTGCCGCCTGCCTTATAAAACCCTTGACACTGGTTTGTACCCATTTTTTTTTTGTCTTGTAAATCCACCTCAATTCAGGGAAGATACTCACATTCATACATATACATATGTCATACCCTCAGAGTGCACACAGGCCAGAAGCAAGGCCTCCACCCTATGGGTCAGTTTTGGTTTCCCCAGCAGCCGACCTTGAGACAAGGCTTCAAGTCCAAGAGTTTTATCTGGGGGGTGATCACAGACAATACCTGTCTGCGGGGCAGAGAGACTGGGAAGGATGGAGGCAATGTGCATTCTGCCCGTTTCTCTGGGAACCAGCAGAGGGCTTGTCTGCAGCCTGTGAAGCCTGTCCCCCAAAGCCACAAAGACCTAGTGCAGCTAAAAATAAATGAATAAAAATTAAAACAAAAAGGAAGTGGGGCCATTAGGTGGCGGGGGGATGGGCGGGACTCACCGCTGTGCCAACCCCGGTGCCGTCTTCACCACCTGCATCTCCCAGGCTTTACAGTCTGCTCCCAGATTCAAGAGAGCCCTGACCCCCTGGGCCCCAGGGATGACTTACCCTCCATGTGACCCTAAGGCCGTGAGCATTGATCAGGCACATTTTAATAACAACCGCAGTGAGAAACACATTCCCACGGTGCACCCCCCCAAACCCCTGTCCATGTGGCAACAGAGGAGAAGTTTCCCCAGCAGCCTACCCTCACTGCAGGCCACGCCCTCTGCTATCTCCGCATCTTGTCTGCTCCGCTCCACTGTGGACTTCAAGCGCAGGGCTCCACCCTCTGAACTGATTTCAAGACCCACTAGTGCAGCACAACCTGCAGTTCGATCAGTTCATCACCAGGCACATCCGGTTGTGGGTGTGTTGGACCAGAAGCCATTTGTTCTACAGTGTGTTGGAGGGGGCGGGGGGTGTTCACCTTCTTTCTCCTTCTGCAGTCGGGGGCTGGGGCAGGAGGGCTGTGCCCGCTGGACCCTGAGCGGTCACTGCTCCAGGGTTTGCCCAGCAGCTGACAAGGCAGGCCTGGGGTTGGGGGCACAGACCAGAAGGCAGAACCCTGGCCTGCCCTGAGCCCACCAGGAGCAGCCCCCCAGACAGCGATGGGGGACGGGCCCCCAAGGGAGGCCTGAGCTGGGCCTGGGCTCCTCTTCCCAAGAACCCGGGACCCATCCCCTGACCCACACTCGGGACCAGGCTCGCGGGAGCCGGCAGACAACCCCTCGCCCGGAGGAGCAGGCGGTTACCCGCCGTGACGTCCTCAGCAAGAGCCGCTCTGACCCCGCCACACGGGTGCCATCAGCTGACTTTGCCGCGGCAGGTGCCCGGGCCCCACGTGCGTGCCCTCGCTTCCTGCCCGCAACGGCCCTCGGAGGCAGAGGCAGTGGCAGTGGCTTCTCTCCTGGCACACGTGGGTGGCAGGTGTGACGCTCACAGGCTGCTCCTGACATTCCCGAGCCCCTGCCCGCTCACCAGCTTGGTGCCAAGGGTGCGCTGCATCCTCACTAGTCTGAGTCCAGGCACAGGTAGCATCTGTGTGACTCCAGGTAAATGACTTAACCCCTCTGTGCCTCTGTTTGCACGGCTGTAAATGAGGGTAATGAAGTCCTTGTCCCTTAAAGATGCATACCTAGGGCCTCCCACCATCAGGCAGTTGATATAAGTTAATATTGGTCCCACTTGACAGCTGGAGAGACTGAGGCTCATGGTCACTGGCCTGGCAGGAAGTGGGACTCGCATCCCAGTCTGTCCGATGCTGAGCTCTTTGGCTTCCCTCCCTTATGGCCACCTTCAGAGGGACAGGGCAGGGGGCCATCAGCCCCCTCAAAGGGGATGAGTCTCTGAGGACCCCACCATCTGGCTAAGATTCCCCTGCAGCTCCCAGGGGACCACCAGTCACCCCCATGAGCCAGGCATTCCAGCCTCAAACCACACACTACCCTCCGGGGGCGTCTCCCCATCCTGGGCCGGTTCTCTGCCGGGTGACATGTCTGCTGGGGGCAGGCCTGTCCCCCTTCCATCCCCCACGACGGTCCCTCCTCTCATCCCTCTGGACGGACATTGTCTCTCTCTCTCCATCATTCCCACTTGGCTGACAGTGACAGTCTCCCTAACTGTGCTTATGACAAGGCCTTTCGGTTTCTGATAGGCTAATTTACAGCCAGATTTCACCGGATTCCAGCTACAAGGGCAGGTTTTCCTTCCAGTCTCAACTGGATGGTTACGGAAGACAGCAGCCTCCGTCTTGCCAGAAGACTTCCCCTTTGGCTAAATTTGAGCAGGAAAGTTACTGTGTTGGGAAGAACTCCACTGGCAAGGAATTGAGGGTAGTCCCCAGCAAAATGACCCCAAAAAACAAATCCTGTCAACCACCGTAAATGAGCCTGGTCATGGGTCAGTCCCCAGTCAAGTATTCAGATGAGACCCCAATTCTGCAGACAACTTGATTGTAGCTATAAGACCCCTGAGCAGAGAACCCAGCAAAACAGTGCTCAGATGACCGGCCCACAGAAACTATGGAATAATGAATGAGTACTGTTTAAGCCGTTAAATTTTCCAAGATTTGTTACTCAGCAATGGGTAACTAATACAGAGAATGCATGCTCAATAGCTGAGTCCTATCTCTTTGGGACCCCATGGACTGTAGGCTCCTCTGTCCGTGGGAATTTCCAGGCAAAAAGACTAGAGTGGGTTGCCATTCCCTTCTCCAGGGGATCTTCCTGACCCAGGGATTGAACCCGCGTCTGGGCTTGCAATAACTCAATGCTAAATGGCTGAAATAATTGAGCAGGAAACGCTGTGTGAGTTTAGGGAGGCATGAAGAGAGCACTTGGATCAATTTCCTTCCTTGCCACGGAGCAGAACGCATCACCTAGCAGCAGCCCCACACCTGCTCACCTGCTGTGGCCAGGCATTCGCACCGGCCCGATGAGCTGGGCACCAGCCCTTACCCTGCCCGCCC
>SJYX01006460.1:13552-52933 GCA_006410675.1 Oreotragus oreotragus
CTTTCCTGTTGAGAGTGCCTCCTCTTGAGATGTGACGGGAATGCCGGGAATCCTTTCCTGAAGAAGCAGGGAAAGGAACTCTCATCTCGAGCTGAGGAAGGGACAACAGGGCTCCTCTTGAGTTGAGGCTTGACCCTCGGTGTTCCTCTTGAGTGGAGACAAGTTTGTCGGGGATCTTCTTGAGTTGCAGCAAGGGTGTGAAGGACCCTTTCGAGGTCCAAGAGGGAAGGTGAGATTTCGCTCAAGACAACACAGTGGAAAAGGGCCTCATCTCGCTTGGAGGGGTTAATCTCCTGATTTTTCTTGAGTTGCGTCAGGTCCCTCTCGAGCTATGACGGGGACTTCAGGAACATGCTCTTGTGGCCTCAGGAAAGTCCAGTCTCCATGCGAGTTGCGAGGGGCCTCTCAGGATCCCCCTCCAGTCGGTTCCGGGTCCTATGTCCTCCTCTGGACATGAGTCCAGGACCTGAGGTTTCCTTTCCAGGGCCTTCATGGATCTTGGTGTTCCTCTGGAATTTCCACATTGGAGTCAGTCCTCGTCTTGCATGGAGACATGCACGTCCGCTTTCCTCCCGAGGTGTAGCAGCAGTGACAGGCTTCCCATCTTGTTGACAGAGAGATCTGTGGCTTTCACTCAAGCTGCCACAGGGCTGTAACACGGGCCACTGTGGTGTGAGTCGATAGTCATGGAGACATTTGAGGCATTGCAGGGAAATCAGGTTCATCTGAAGTGGAGTGAGACATTTGGTTGTCTTTTGGAATGGTGACACGACCCCTGAAATTCCGTTCGACTTTCCTTTTGAGAGTGCATCCTCTTGAGATGCGACAGGAAAGCCGTGAATTCTTTCCCAACGAAGCAGGGAAAGGAACCCTCATCTCGAGCAGAGGATGGGACAACGGGCCTCCTCTTGAGTTGTGGCAGGATCATCGGTGTTACTCTCGAGTGGAGATGGGAATGTTGGGGAACTACTTGAGTTGTAGCAAATGTGTGAAGGACCCTTTCGAGGTCCAACTGGGAAGGTGTGATTTTCCTCAAGACGTTGCCGTGGAAAAGGGCCTCATCTTGCCTGGAGGGGAGCATCTCCGGTTTTTCTCAAGTTGCGGCAAGTCTCTCTCGATTTAAGGTGGGGACCTCAGGGACCCGCTCGTGTGGCCTAAGGAAAGGCCAGTCTCCATGCGAGTTGCGAGGAGCCTCTCGGGATTCCTCTCCAGTCGGTGCTGGGTTCTAAGTCCATCTGGAGTTGAGTCTTGGACCCTAGGTTTCCTTTCCCATGCCTACATGGATCTTGTGGTTCCTCTGGAGACTCTACAGGGGAGTCAGGCCTCGTCTCACATGGAGACATGCACGTCTGCTTTCCTCCCGAGCTGTAGCAGCAGTGTCAGGTTTCCCATTGAGTTGACACAGTGATCTTTCACTTTCCCTAGAAGTGCCACAGGGCTTTCACACGTGCCATAGTAGTGTGAGTTGATACTTGGTGTGACAGTCGAAGCAGTGCAGGAAAATCAGTTTCATCTGGAGTGGACTGAGTCATTTGGGGTTCTTTTGGAATGGTGGCACACCTCTGGAGTCTCCAAGGGGAGTCAGGCCTCGTTTCGCACAGAGACATGCATGTCTGCTTTCCTCCAGAGCTGTAGCAGCACTGTCAGGATTCCCGTCGAATTGGCACAGTGATCTGTGGCTTTCCCTCCAGGTGCCACAGGGCTGTTACACGATCCACCGTGGTGTGAATCGATACTCGGGGTGACCGTTGAGGCAGTAATGGGAAATCAGCTTCATCTGTAGTGGACTGAGACATTTGGGGGTTTCTGGAATCGTGGCAGGAACCCCAGAGTTCCTCTCGACTTTCCTGTTGAGAGAGCCTCCTCTTGAGATGCGATGGGAATGCTGGGAATCCCTACCTGATGAAGCAGGGAAAGGAACCCTCATCTCGAGCTGAGGAAGGTAAAACGGGATCCTCCTGAGTTGTGGCACAAACCTTGTTCCCCAGAGTGGAGACGGTTATGTCAGGGAACTACTTGAGTTGCAGCCAGGGTGTGAAGGACCCTTTCGAGGTTCAAGAGTGCAGATGTGGTTTCTCTCAAGACGCCACAGTGGGAAAGGGCCTCATCTCGCCTAGAGGAGAGAATCTCCTGGTTTTTCTCGAGTTGTGGCAGATCCCTCTCAAGCTATGATGGGGACCTCAGGGACCCTCTCATTTGACATCAGGTAAGGCCAGTGTCCATGTGATTTGTGAGGGGCCTCTCGAGATTCCTTTCCAGTCAGTGCTGGGTCCTAAGACCTCGTCTGGATCTGAGGCCAAAGCCGGAGGTTTCCTCTCCAGTGCTGATATGGATCTTGGGATTCCTCTGGAGTCTCCACAAGGTAGTCAGGCTTGTCTCCTGTGGAGACATGCACGTCTACGTTCCTCCAGAGATGTAGTAGCACTGTGAGTCTTCACATCGTGTTGACACAAGGATCTGTGGCTTTTACTCGAGGTGCCACAGGGCTGTCACACATGCCACTGTGGTGTGAGTTGATACTCGAGGTGACAGTCGAGGCAGTGCAGGGAAATCAGGTACCTCTGGAGTGGACTGAGACATTTGGGGGTCATTTGGAAAGGTGGCAGGACCCCTGGAGTTCCTCTCAACTTTTCTGTTGAAAGCACCTCCTCTTGAGATGCAACAGGATCACCAGGAATCCTTTCCTGTCGAAGCAGGGAAAGGAGCCCTCATCTCGAGGTGAGGAGGGGACAACAGGGCTCCTCTTGAGTTGTCACGGGACCCTCATTGTTCCTTTTGAATGGAGACGAGTATGTCGGGGAACTTCTTGTGTTGCAGGAAGTGTGTGAAGGACCCTTTCAACGTCCAAGAGGGAAGGTGTCATTTCCCTTGAGACACCACATCGGAAAAGGGCCTCATCTCGCCTGGAGGGGAGAATCTCCTGGTTTTTCACGAGTTGTGGCAGGGCTCGTGTGGCCTCTGTAAAAGTCAGTCTCCATGAGAGTTTCTAGGGGCCTCTTGGGATTCCTCTCCAGTCGGTGCCAGGTCTGAAGTCTTAGTCTGGAGCTGAGGCTGGAACCTGAGTTTTCCTCCCCAGTGCTGACATGGATCTTGGGGTTCCACTGGAGTCTCCACAGGGAAATCAGGCCTCGTCTCCAGTGTAGACCTGCACATCCGCTTTCTTCCCGGGGTGTAACAGCAGTGTCAGGCTTCTCATCGAGTTGACTCAGGGATCTATGGCTTTCCCTCCAGGTGCCACAGGGCTGTCACAAGTGCTAACGTGTTGTGAGTCGATACCCAGGATGACAGTTGAGGCAGTGCAGGGAAATCAGGTTCATCGGGAGTGGACTTGGACATTTGGGGATCTTTTGGAATGGTGGCACAACCCCTGGAGTTCTTCTCGACTTTCCTGTTCAGAGCGCCTCCTCTTGCGATGTGACAGGAACGCTGGGAATACTTTCCTGAGAAAGCAGGGAAATTAAGTCTCATCTCAAGCTGAGGAAGGGCCAACAGGTTTCCTCTTGAGATGTGGTGGGACCCTTGGTGTTCCTTTCGAGTGGAGACAGGTATGTCAGGGAACTTCTTGAGTTGCAGCAAGTGTATGAAGGACCCTTTTGAGGTCCCAGAGTGAACGTGTGATTTCCCACGAGACGCTGCAGCAGAAAAGGACCTCATCTCGCCTAGAGGGGTGAATCTCCTGGTTTTTCTCGAGTTGTGGAAAGTCCCTCTCGAGTTACGATGGGGACTTCAGGGACCCACTCGTTTGGCATCAGATAAGGCCAATGTCCATGCGATTTGTGAGGGGCCTCTTGGGATTCCTTTCCAGTCTGTGCTGGGTCCTAAGTCCTCCTTTGGAGCTGAGGCCATAACCTGAGGTTTCCTCTCCAGTGCTGACATGGATCTTGGGATTGCTCTGGAGTCTCCACAGGGGAGTCAGGCTCGTCTCCTGTGGAGACATACACGTCCGCTTTCCTCCTGAGATGTAGCAGCACTGTCAGGCTTTCCGTCTAGTTGACACAGGGATCTGTGGCTTTCCCTCGAGGTGCCACAAGGCTGTCACACGTGCCACAGTGGTGTGAGTCGACACTCGGTCTGATAATTGAGGCAGTGCAAAGAAATAAGGTTCATCTGGAGAGGACTGAGATATTTGGGGGTTTTTGGAATGGTGGTTTCCTCTCGACTTTACTGTTGTTAGCGCCTCCTCTTGAAATGCGATGGGAACGTGGGGAAACCTTTCTTTCCGAAACAGGGAAAGGAAGTCTCATCTCGAGCTGAGGAGGGGACAACGGGGCTCCTCTTGAGTTGTGGCGGGACCCTCAGTTTTCCTCTCGAGTTTAGAAGGGTATGTCTGGGAACTTCTTGAGTTGCAGCAAGGGTGTGAAGGAACCTTTCGAGGTCTAAGAGAGAAGGTTTGATTTCCCTCAAGACACTGTAGAGGAAACTGGCCTAATCTCGCCTGGAGGGGAGAATCTCCTGGTTTTTCTCGAGTTGCGGCAGGTCCCTCTTGTGTTACGAAGGGGAGCTCAGAGACCCGCTAGTGTGGCCTCAGGAAAGGCCAGACTTGATGCGAGTTGTGAGAGGCCTCTCGGGACTCCTCTCCAGTCGGTGCTGGATCCAAAGTCCTCAACTGGAGCTGAGGCAGGAACCTGAGGTTTCCTCTGCAGTGCTGACATGGATCTTGGGATTCCTCTGGAGTCTCCCCAGGGGAGTCAGTCCTCGTCTCGAGTGGAGACATGCACATCCACTTTCCTCCCGAGCTGTAGCAGTACTGTCAAGCATCCCGTCGAGTTGACACAGGGATCTGTGACNAGCTGAGGCAGGAACCTGAGGTTTCCTCTGCAGTGCTGACATGGATCTTGGGATTCCTCTGGAGTCTCCCCAGGGGAGTCAGTCCTCGTCTCGAGTGGAGACATGCACATCCACTTTCCTCCCGAGCTGTAGCAGTACTGTCAAGCATCCCGTCGAGTTGACACAGGGATCTGTGACTTTCCCTCGAAGTGCCACAGAGCTGTCACACGTGCCACCATGGTGTGAGTCGATACTCGGGGTGACAGTCATGGCAGTGCAGGGAAATCAGGTTCCTCTGGAGTGGACTGAGACATTTGGGTGTCTTTTGGAATTGTGGCACAATCCCTGGAGTTGCTCTCAACTTTCATTTTGAGAATGCCTCCTCATGAGTTGCGACTGGGACGCCGGGAAACCTTTTCCGACGAAGCAGAGTAAGGAAACCTCATCTTGAGCTGAGGATGGGACATCGGGGCTCCTCTTGAGTTTTGGCGGGACCCTTGGTGTTCCTCTCCAGTCGAGACGGATATGTGGGGGAACTTCTTGAGTTGCAGCAGTGAGGTGAATAACTCTTTCGAGGTCCCAAAGGAAACATGTGATTTCCCTTGAGAAGCCACAGCAGAAAAGGGCCTAATCTCGCCTGGAGGGGATAATCTCCTGGTTTTTCTCGAGTTGTGGCAGGTCCCTCTCGAGTTACGATGGGGACCTCTGGGACCTGCTCATGTGGCCTCATGAAAGGCCAGTCTCCATGCAAGTTGCTAGTTGCCTCTCGGGATTCCTCTCCAGTTGGTTCCATGTCCTAAGTCCTCGTCTGGATCTGAAGCCAGAACCTGAGGTTTCCTCTCCAGTGCTGACATGATCTTGGGATTCCTCTGGAGTCTCCACAGGGGAGTCAGGCTCATCTCCTGTGGAGACAAGCACCTCTGCTTTCCTCCTGAGATGTAGCAGCACTGTCAGGCTTCCCGTCGAGTTGACACAGGGATCTTTGGCTTTCCCTTGAGGTGCCACAATGCTGTTGCACGTGCCACCGTGGTGTGAGTCGATACTCGGGGTGACTGTAGAGGTAGTGCAGGGAAATCAGGTTCATCTGCAGTGGACTGAGACAATTGGGGGTCTTTTGCAATGGTGGCACAACCCCTGGATGTCCTCTCGACTTTCCTGTTGAGAGAGCTTCCTCTTGAGATGGGATAGGAACGCGGGGAATCCTTTCCCTCCTGAACATGGAAAAGAAGTCTCATCTCGAGTTGAGAACGGGACAATGGGTCTCCTCTTGAGTTGCGTCAGGACCCTCAGTTTTCCTCTCGAGTTTAGAAGGGTATGTCTGGGAACTTCTTGAGTTGCAGCAAGGATGGGAAGGAACCTTTTCGAGGTCTAAGAGGGAAGGTTTGATTTCCCTCGAGACACCGCAGAGGAAAATGGCCTCATCGCACCTGGAGGGGAGAATCTCCTGATTTTTCTCAACTTGCGGCAGGTCCCTCTCGTGTTATGAAGGGGAGTTCAGATACCCGCTAGTGTGGCCTCAGGAATGGCCAGACTCGATGCGAGTTGCGAGGGGGCTCTCAGGACTCCTCTCCAGTTGGTGCGGGATCCTAACTCCTCGTCTGGAGCTGAGGCAGGTACCTGAGGTTTCCTCTGCAGTGCTGACATGGATCTTGGGATTCGTCTGGAGTCTCCACAGGGGAGTCAGTCCTCGTCTTGAGTGGAGATATACACATCCGCTTTCCTCCCAAGCTGTAGCAGTAGTGTCAGGCGGCCAGTTGAGTTGACAAAGGAATCTGTGGCTTTCTCTCAGGTGCCACAGGGCTGTCACATGTACCACCGTGGTGTGAGTCGATACTCAGGATGACAGTCGAGGCAGTGCAGGGAAATCATGTTCCTCTGGAGTAGACTGAGACATTTGGGGATCTTTTGGAATTGTGGCACAACCCCCGGAATTCCTATCTACTTTCATTTTGAGAGTGCCTCCTCCTGAGTTGTGACTGGAATGCCGGGAAACCTTTCCCAACGAAGTAGGGGAAGGAACCCTCATCTCGAGCTGAGGAGGGCACATCGGGGCTCCTCTTGAGTTTTGGCAGGACCCTCGGTGTTCCTCTCCAGTCGAGATGGGTATGTGGGGGAACTTCTTGAGTTGCAGCAAGGGTGTGAAGGACCCTTTCGTGGTCCAAGAGGGAAGTTGTGATTTCCGTTGAGATGCCACATCAGAAATGGGTCTCATCGCGGCTGGAGGGGAGAATCTCCTGTTTTTTTTTCGAGTTTTGGCTGGTCCCTCTCAAGTTACGATGGAGACCTCTGGGATCTTCTCATGTGGCCTCCATGTGAGTTGCTAGTTGCCTCTCGGGATTCCTCTCCAGTCGGTGCCATGTCTTAAGTCTTCTTCTGGAGTAGGGGCCAGAACCTGAGGTTTCCTCTCCAGTGCTGACATGGATCTTGGAGTTCCTCTGGAGTCTCCAATGGGCAGTCAGGCCTCATCTCGAGTGAATACATGCACGTCCGCTTTCCTCGCGAGCTGTAGCTACAGTGTCAGGCTTCCCGTCGAGTTGACAAAGGATCTGTGGCTTTCCCTCGAGGTGCCACAGGGTTGTCACACGTGCAACCATGGTGTGAGTTGATACTTGGGGTGACAGTCGAGGCAGTGCAGGGAAATCTGGTTCAACTGGAGTGGACTGAGACATTTGGGGGTCTTTTGGAAAGGTGGCCCAACCCCTGGATTTTCTCTCGACTTTCCTGTTAAGAGCACCTCCTCTTGAGATGCAATGGGAATGCGGGGAATCCTTTCTCTACGAAACAGGGAAAGGAAGTCTCATCTCGAGTTGAGAAGGTGACAACGGGGCTCCTCTTGAGTTGTGGCGGGACCCTCAGTTTTCCTCTCAAGTTTAGACGGGTATTTCTGGGAACTTCTTGAGTTGCAGTAAGGGTGTGAATGAACCTTTCAAGGTCCAAGAGGGAAGGTTTGATGTCCCTTGAGACACCATAGAGGAAACCGGCCTAATCTCGTCTGGAGTGGAGAATCTGGTTTTTCTCGAGTTGCGGCAGGTCCCTCTCGTGTTACGAAGGGGAGCTCAGTGACCCGCCAGTGTGGCCTCAGGAATGGCCAAACTCGATGCGAGTTGCGAGGGGCCTCTCCATTTGGTGACGGATCTAAAGTCCTCGTCTGGAGCTGAGGCAGGAACCTGAAGTTTCCTCTGCAGTGCTGACATGGATATTGGGGTTCCTCTGGAATCTCCACAGGGCAGTCAGTCCTCATCTCGAGTGGAGACATGCACATCCACTTTCCTCCTGAGCTGTAACAGTACTGTCAGGCAGCTAGTTGAGTTGACACAGGAATCTGTGGCTTTCCCTCGAGGTGCCACAGGGCTGTCACACGTGCCACCGTGGTGTGAGTCGATACTCGGAGTGACAGTCGAGGCAGTGCAGGGAAATCAGGTTCCTCGGGAGTGGACTGAGACGTTTTGGGGTCTTTTGGAATTGTGGCACAACCCCTGGAGTTCCTCTTGACTTTCATTTTGAGAGTGCCTCCTCCTGAGTTGTTACTGGAACGCCGGCAAACCTTTCCCGAAGAAGAAGGGAAAGGAACCCTCATCTCGAGCTGAAGAGGGGACATCGGGGCTCCTCTTGAGTTTTGGCGGGACCCTCGGTGTTCCTCTCCAGTCGAGACGGGTATGTGGGGGAACTTCTTGAGTTGCAGCAGGAGGGTGAAGGACCCTTTCGTTGTTCAAGAGGGAAGTTGTGATTTCCGTCGAGATGCCACATAGGAAATGGGTCTCATCTCACCTGGAGGGGAGAATCTCCTGGTTTTTCTCGAGTTGCGTCAGGTCCCTCTTGAGTTAAAATGGGGACATCTGGGACCTGCCAGTGTGGCATCAGGAAAGGCCAGTCTCCATGTGAGTTGCGAGTTGCCTCTCGGGATTCCTCTCCAGTCAGTGCCATGTCCAAAGCCCTCTTCTCAAACAGAGGCCGGAACCTGAGGTTTCCTCTCCAGTGCTGACATGGATCTTGGGTTTACTCTGGAGTCTCCACAGAGGAATCAGGCCTTGTCTCGAGTGGCGACATGCACGTCCCCTTTCCTCGCGGGCTGTAGCAGCAGTGTCAGGCTTCCCGTCAAGTTGACATAGGATCTGTGGCTTTCCCTCGAGGTGCCTCAGGGGTGTCACACGTGCCACCATGGTGTGAGTCGATATTTGGGGTGACAGTCGAAACCGTGCAGGGAAATCAGGTTCATCTGGAATCGACTGAGACATTTGGAGGTCTTTTGGATGGTGGCGCGACCCCTGGAGTCTTTCTCTACTTTCCTGTTGAGAGTGCCTCCTCTTGAGATGCGATGGGAATGCTGGGAAACCTTTCCCGCTGAAGCAGGGAAAGGAAGCCTCATCTCGATTTGAGGATGGGACAACGAGGTTCCTCTTGAGTTGTGGCCAGACCCTCGGTGTTCAACTCGAGAGTAGATGGTTATGTCAGGGAACTTCTTGAGTTACAGCAAGAGTGTGAAGGACGCTTTTGAGATCCCAGAGGGAACGTGTGATTTCCCTTGAGAAGCCACAGTGGAAAAGGGCCTCATCTCGCCTGGAGGGGAGAATCTCCTGGTTTTTCTCGAGTTGCAGCAGGTCCCTCTCGAGTTACAATGGTGACACTAGGGACAAGCTCGTGTAGCCTCAGGAAAGGTCAGTCTCCATGCGAGTNGGCCTCATCTCGCCTGGAGGGGAGAATCTCCTGGTTTTTCTCGAGTTGCAGCAGGTCCCTCTCGAGTTACAATGGTGACACTAGGGACAAGCTCGTGTAGCCTCAGGAAAGGTCAGTCTCCATGCGAGTTGCTAGGGGCCACTCGAAATTCCTCTCCAGTCGGTGCCAGGTCCTAAGTCCTCGTCTGGAGCTGAGGCAGGAACCCAAGATTTCCTCTCCAGTGCTCACTTGGAACTTGGTGTCCCTCTGGAGTCTCCACAGGACAGTAAGGCCTCGTCTCGAGTTGACACATGCACCTCCGCTTTCCTCCCTAGCTGTAGCAGCAGTGTCAGGTTTCCCCATTGAGTTGTAACAGGAATCTGTGGCTTTCCCTTGTGGTGCCGTAGGGCTGTCACACGTGCCACCATGGTGTGAGTCAATACTCTGGGTGACAATCGAGGCAGTGCAGGGAAATCAGGTTCATCTGGAGTGGAATGAGACTTCTGGGGTCTTCTGGAATGGTGGCACAAGGCCTGCAATTCCTCTGGACAGCTTGTTGAGAGCGTCTCCTTTTGACATGCTACGGGAAGGCTGGAATCCTTTTGCTATGCAGCACGGAAAGAAAGCCTCATCTCGAGCTGAGGAGGGGACAACGGGGCTCCTGTTGATTTGTGGCTGGATCCGCAGTGTTCCTCTCGAGTACAGATGGGTATGTCAGGGAACTTCTTGAGTTTCAGTTAGGGTGTGAAGGACCCTTTCTATGTTCAAGAGGGAAGGTGTGATTTCCCTTGAAACACCGCAGTGGAAAAGGGCCTCATCTCGCCTGGAAGGGAGAATCTCCTGGTTTTTCTCGAGTTCCAGCAGGTCCCTCTTGAGTTACGAAGGGGACCTCAGGGACCTGCTCGTGTGGCCTCATGAAAGGCCAGTCTCTTTGTGAATTGCGAGGAGCCTCTCCGGATTCATCTCCTGTCAGTGTGGGGTCCTAATTCCTCATCTGGAGTTGAGGCCGAAACATGAAGTTTCCTCTCCAGTTCTGACATGGATCTTGAGCTTCCTCTGGAGTCTCCACAGGGGAATCAGGCCTCATCTCGAGTGGAGACGTGCACATCCACTTTCCTCCCGAGTTGTATCAGCAGTGTCAGGCTTCCCATCGAGTTGACACAGGGATCTGTGGCTTTCCCTCAATGTGCCATAGGATTGTCACACGTGCCACTGTGGTGTGAGTCAATACTCGGGGTGACAGTCGAGGCAGTGCTGGGAAATCAGGTTCATCTGGAGTGGGCTGACACATTTGGTGGTCTTTTGGTATGGTGGAAAGACCCCTGGAGTTTCTCTCGACATTCTTGTTGAGAGCATCTCCTCTTGAGATGCGATGGGAACACTGGGAAACCTTTCCCGCCGAAGCAGGGAAAGAAAGCCTCAACTCAAGCTGAGAATAGAACAACAGGGCTATTCTTGAGTTGTAGCGGGAGCCTCGGTTTTCAATTCAAGAGTAGGTGGGTATGTCAGGGAACTTCTTGAGTTGCAGCAAGGGTGTGAAAGACCCTATCGAGGTCCCAGAGGGAACGTGTGATTTCCCTTGAGAAGCCATAGTTGAAAAGGGCCTCATCTCGCCTAGAGGGGAGAATCTGGTTTTTCTCAAGTTGTGTCAGGTCCCTCTTGAGTTATGATGGGGACCTCTAGGATCCACTTGTTTGTCCTCAGGTAAGGCCAGTGTCCATGCGAGTTGTGAGGGGCCTCTCCGGATTCCTTTCCAGTCTCTTCCTTGTCCTAAGTCCTCGTCTGGAGCTGAGGCCGGAACCTGAGGTTTCCTCTCCAGTGCTAACATGGATCTTATGATTCTTCTGGAGTCTCCACAGGGGAGTCAGGCCTCATCTCCTGTGGAGACATGCACATCCAATTTCCTTCCGATCTGTAGCAGCACTGTCAGACTTCCCGTCGATTTGACACAGGGATCTGTGGCTTTCCCTCAAGGTGCCACAGCGCTGTCACACGTGCCACCGTGGTGTGAGTCGATAATTGGGTTGACAGTCGAGGCAGTGCAGGGAAATCAGGTTCATCTTGAATGGACTGAGACATTTGGGAGTCTTTTGGAATGGTGGCGCAACCTCTGGATTTCCCCTCGACTTTCCTGTTGAGAGCACCTCCTCTTGAGATATTATGGGAATGCAGGGAAACTTTTCCCGCCAAAGCAGGGAAATGAAGTCCCATCACGAGCTGAGGAGGGGACAACGGGGCTCCTCTTGAGTTGTGGCGGGATCCTCAGTTTTCCTTCGAGTTTAGACGAGTATGTCAGGGAACTTCTTGAATTGTAGCAAGGGTGTGAAGGAACCTTTCGAAGTCCAAGAGGGAAGATTTGATTTCCCTCGAGACACTGCAGAGGAAAATGGTCTCAACTCGCCTGGAGGGGAGAATCTCCTGGTTTTTCTCAAGTTGCAGCAGGTCCCTCTCTTGTTATGAAGGGGAGGTCAGACACTCGCTAGTTTGGCCCCAGGAATGGCCAGACTCCATGAGAGCTGCATGGGGCCTCTTGGGATTCCTCTCCAGTCGGTGCTGGATCCTAATTCCTCATCTGGAGCTGAGGCAGGAACCTGAGTTTTCCTCGGCAGTGCTGACATGGATCTTGGGGTTCCTCTGGAGTCTCCATAGCAGAGTCAGTCCTCGTCTCGAGTGGAGACATGCACACCCGCTTTCCTTCCGAGCTGTAGCAGTTGTGTCAGGCGTCCCGTTGAGTTGACACAAGGATCTGTGGCTTTCCCTCCATGTGCCACAGTGCTGTCACACGTTCCACCATGGTGTGAGCCGATACTCAGGGTGACAGTCGAGGCAGTTCAGGGAAATCAGGTTCATCGGGAGTGGACTTAGACATTTGAGGGTCTTTAAGAATGGTGGCATGAACCCTGGAGTTTCTCTTGACTCTCCTGTTGAGAGTGTGTCTTCTTCAGATGCAACAGGCATGCCGGGAATCCTTTCCCAACAGAGCAGGGAAAGGGACCCTCATCTGGAGCTGAGTAGGGGAAAACGGGGCTCCTCTTGAGTTGTGGTGGAACCTTCGGTGTTCCTTTCGAGTGGAGATGGGTATGTCAGGAAACTTCTTGAGTCCGAGCAAGGGTGTGAAGGACCCTTTCAAGATTCAAGAGGGAAGGGGTGATTTCCCCTGAGACACTGCAGCGGATGAGGGCCTCATCTAGCTTGGAGGTGAGAATGTCTTGGTTTTTCTCGAGTTGAGGCAGGTTCCCTTCGAGTTATGACGGGGACCTCAGGGACCCACCCCTGTGGCCTCAGGAATGGCCAGTCTCCATGCGAGTTGCGAGGGGCCTGTCAGGATTCCTCCCCAGTAAGTGCCGGGTCCTAAGTCCTCATCTAGAGCTGAGGCCAGAATCTGAGGTTTAGTCTCCAGTGCTGACATGGAACTTGTGGTTCCTCTGGAGTCTCCACAGGGGAGTCAGGCCTGGTCTCGAGTGGAGACGTGCAAGTTCGCTTTCCTCCCAATATGTAGCACCAGTGTCAGGCTTCCTGTCAAGTTCACACAGGGATATGTGGCTTTCTCTCGAGATGCCACAGGGCTGTCACATATGCAACCGTGGTGTGAGCCAGCATTCCGGGTGACAGTCGAGGCAGTGCAGGGAAATCAGGTTCATCTGCAGTGGACTGAGACATTTGGGGGTTTTTGGAATGGTGGCATGTCCTCTGGAGATCCTCTCGACTCTCCTGTGGAGAGTGCCTCCTCTGGGGATGTAATGGAAACACCGGGAATCCTTTCCCGATGGAGCAGGGAAGGGGACTCTCATCTGGAGCTGAGCAGGAGAAAACTGGACTCCACGTGAGTTGTCGCAGAGCCTCGGAGTTCTTCTCGGGTGGAGATGGGTATGTCAGGGAACTTCTTGAGTCGCAGCAAGGTTGTGAAGGACCCTTATATGGTTCAAGAGGGAAGGGATGATTTCCCCTGAGATGCCGCAGCAGACAAGGGCCTCATCTTGCCTGGAGGGGAGAATGTCCTGGCTTTTCTCGAGTTCCGGCAGGTCCCTCTCGAATTACGACAGGGACCTCAGCGACCCGCCCCTGTGGACTCAAGAAAGGCCAGTCTCCATGCGAGTTGTGAGGAGTCTCTCGGGATTCCTCCCCAGTCGGCACCGGGTCCTATGTCCTCATCTGAAACTGAGGTCGGAGCCTAAGGTTTTCACACGAAGACGGATATGGATCTTGGGGTTCCTCTTGAGTCTCCACAGTGGAGTCAGGCCTGGTCTCGATTGGAGACGTGCATATCTGTTTTCCTCCTGTGCTGTAGCAGCATTGTCAGGCTTGCCGTCGAGTTGACACAGGGATCTGTGTCTTTCCCTCAAGGTGCCACAGGGCTGTCACCCGACACAGTGGTGTGAGCCAATACTCGCAGTGAGAGTCGAGGCAGTGCAGGGAAATCAGGTTCATCTGGAGTGGACTGAGATATTTGGGTATCTTTTGGAAAGGTGGCAAGAACCCTGGAGTTCCTCTCAACTGTCCTGTGGAGAATGCCTCCTTTTGGGATGCGAGGAGAATGCCGGAAGCTTTTCCCAATGGAACAGGGAAAGGGACTCTCATCTGGAGCTGAGCAGGGGAAAGCGGGGCTCCTCTTGAGTTGCAGCGGGACCCTTAGTGTTCCTCTCGAGTGTAGACGTGTATGTTGGGGAACGTCTTGAGTCACAGCAACGGTGTGAAGGACCCTTTTGAGGTTCAAGATGGAAGGGGTGATATCGCCCTAGATGGCACAGCGGACAAGAGCCTCATCTCTCGTGGAGGGGAGAATCTCCTGGTTTTTCTCGAGTTGTGGCAGGATCCTCTCGAGTTACGATGGGGACCTCAGGGAGCCGCGCCTGTGGCCTCAGGAACGGCCAGTCTCCATGCAAGTTGCCAGGGGCCTCTCGGGATACCTCCCCAGTTAGTGCTGGGTCCTAAGTCCTCGTCTGAAGTTGAGGCTGGAACCAGAGAATTCCTCTCCAGTGCTGACATGGATCTTGGGGTTCCTCTGGAGTCTCCACAGGGCAGTCAGGCCTCGTCTCGAGTGGAGAGATGCACGTCTGCTTTCCTCCCGAGCTGTAGCAGCAGTGTCAGTCTTCCCGTCGAGTTGACACAGGGATCTGTATCTTTCCTCGAGGTGCCCCTGGCTGTCACACGTGCCAACGTGTGTGAGCAGATACTCAGGGTGACAGTCGAGGCAGTGCAGGGAAATCAGGTTCATCTGGAATGGACTGAGACATTTGTGGGTCTTTTGGAATGGTGGCACGACCCCTGGAGTTCCTCTTGACTCTCCTGTGGAGACCGCCTCCTTTCAGGATGCGACGGGAACACCGGGAATTCTTTCTCAGTGGAGCATGGAAAGCGACCCTTGTCTGCAGCTGAGCAGGGGAAAACGGGGCTCCTCTTGAGTTATGGCGGGACCCAGGGTGTTCCTCTCGAGTGGAGATGGGTATGTCGAGGAGCATCTTGAGTGACAGCAATGGTGTGAAGACCCTTTCGAGTTTCAAGAAGGAAGGGTTGATTTCCTCCGAGACGCCACAGCGAACAAGGACCTCATCTCGCCTGGAGGCGAGAATCTCCTCGTTTTTCTCGAGTTGTGCCAGGTTGCTTTCGAGTTACGATGGGGACCTCAGTGACCTGCCCCTGTGGCCTCAGGAAAGGCCAGTCTCCATGCGAGTTGTGAGGGGTCTCTCGTGATTACTCCCCAGTCGGTGCTGGGTTCTAAGTCTTCATCTGGATCTGAGGCCAGAACCTGAGGTTTCCTCTCCAGTGCCGACATGGATCTTGGGGTTCCTCTGGATTCTCCACAGGGGAGTCAGGCGTTGTCTCGAGTGGAGACATGCACGTCCGCTTTCCTCCCAACTGTAGCAGCAGTGTCAGGCTTCACATCAAGTTGAGCCAGGGATATGTGGTTTTCCCTCGAGGTGTCACAGGACTGTCATACATGCCACCATGGTGGGAACGGATAATGAGGGTGACAGTCAAGGCAGTGCAGGGAAATCAGGATTATCTGAAGTGGACTGAGACATTTGTGGGTATGTTGGAATGGTGGCACGACCCCTGGAGTTCCTCTAGACTCCTGTGGAGAGCGACTCCTCTTGGGATGTGACAAGAAACCCGGGAATCCATTCCTGACTGAGCAGGGAAAGGGGCACTTGTCTGGAGCTAAGCAGGGGAAAACGGGGCTCCTCTTGATTTGTGGTGGTAACCACGGTGTTCCTCTGGAGTGGAGACGGGTATGTCGTGGAACTTCTTGGTTGCAGCAAGGGTGTGAAGGACACTTTCGAGGTTCAAGAAGGAAGGGGTGTTTGCCCCTGAGATGTGGCAGTGGACAAAGGCCTCATCTCGCCTGGAGGAGAGAATCTCCTGGTTTTTCTCGAGTTGCAGCAGGTTATTAACGAGTTACGATGGGGACCTCAGGGACTTCCCCGTGTGGCGTCAGGAATGGCCAGTCTCCATGCGAGTTGCAAGGGGCTTCATGGGGTTCCTCCCCAGACGGTGCTGAGTCCCAAGATCTCATCTGGAGCAGAGGCCAGAACCTGAGGTTTCCTCTCCAGTTCTGACATGGATCTTGGAATTCCTCTGGAGTCTCCACAGGGGTGTCAGGCCTCGTCTCGAGTGGAGACGTGCACGTCCGCTTTCCTCCCGAGCTGTAGCAGCAATGTCAGGCTTCCTGTCGAGTTTACCCAGGGATCTGTGGTTTTCCCTCCAGGTGCTACAGGACCGTCACACGTGCCACCATGGTGTGAGCCGATACTCGGGGTGACAGTCGAGGAAGTGCGGGGAAATCAGGATTATCTGTAGTGGACTGAGACACTTGGGTGCCTTTTGGAATGGTGGCACAACACCTGGAGTTCCTCTAGACTCTCCTGTGGAGAGCAACTCCTCTTGGAATGTGACAGGAACGCCAGGAATCCTTTCCTGAGGGAGCAGGGAAAGGGCCCCTCATCTGGAGCTGAGCAGGGGAAAACGGGGCTCCTCTTGAGTTGTGGCAGGACCCAATGTGTTGCTCTCAAGTGGAGACGGGTATGTCTGGGAACTTCTGGAGTGGCAGCAAGGGCGTGAAAACCCTTTTGAGGTTCAAGAAGGAAGAGGTGATTTCCCCCAAGACACCGCAGCGTACAAGGGCCTCATCTCGCGTGGAGGAGAGAATCTCCTGGTTTTTGTCGAGTTGCAGCAGATTCCTCTCAAGTAATGACCGGGACCTCAGGGACCGCCCCCTGTGGCCTCAGGAAAGTCCAGTCTCCATGCGACCTGCGAGGGGCGTCTCGGGATTCCTCCCAGACGGTGACTGGTCCTAAGTCCTCGTCTAGAGCTGAGGCTGGACGCTGAGGTTTCATCTCCAGTGCTGACATGGATCTTGGGGTACCTTTGGATTCTCCACAGGGCAGTCAGGCCTCATCTCGAGTGGAGACGTGCACATCTGCATTACTCACGAGCAGTAGCATCAGTGCCCGTCTTCCTGTCGAGTTGACACAGGGATCTGTGGCTTTCCCTCTTGGTGCCACAAGACTTACTTGTGCCACCATGATGTGAGCCGATACTCGGGGTGACAGTCAATGCAGTGCATGGAAATCACGTCCCTCTGTAGTGGACTGAAACATTTGGTCATCTTTTGGAATGGTAGCACGACCCCTGGAGTTCCTCTCCACACTCCTGTGGAAAGTATCTCCTCTTGGGATGCGACGGGAACGCCAGGAATCCTTCTCCGACAGAACAGGAATAGGGACACTCGTCTGGAGCAGAGCAGGGGAAAACGGGGCTCCTCTTGAGTTTTGGTGGGACCCTCGTTGTTTCTCTCGAGTGGAGTCGGGTATGTTGGGAAACTTCTTGTGTGGCAGCAAGGGTGTGAAGAAATCTATCGAGATTCAAGAGGGAAGGGGTGATTTACCCCATGACGCCACAGCCGACAAGGGCTTCGTCTCACCTGGAGGTGAGAATCTCCTGGTTTTTCTCAGGTTGCGGCAGGTTCCTCTCGAGTTACGATGGGGACCTCAGGGACCCGCCCCTGTGGCCTCAGGAAAGGCCAGTCTCCATGCGAGTTGTGAGGGGTCTCTCGGGATTCCTCCCCAGTTGGTGCTGGATCCTAAGTCCTCATCTGGAGCTGAGGCTGGAATCTGAGGTTTCCTCTCCAGTGCTGACATGGATCTTCGGGTTTCTCTGGAGTCTCCACAGGGGAGTCAGGCCTCATCTCGAGTGGAGACATGCACGTCTGGTTTCCTCCCGAACTGTAGCAGCAGTGTCAGGCTTCTAATCCAGTTGACACAGGGATCTGTGACTTTCCCTCGAAGTGCCACAGGGCTGTCACACGTGCTATCGTGTGTGAGCCGATACTCGGGGTGGCAGTCGAGGCAGTGTTTTGAAATCAGGTTAATCAGGAGTGGACTGAGGCATTTGGGTGTCTTTTGGAATGGTGGCACGACCCCTGGAGTTCCTCTGGACACTCCTGTGGAGAGTGACTCCTCTTGGGATGTGACAGGAACGCTGGGAATCCTTTCCCAGCAGAGCAGGTAAAGGGACCCTCGTCTGGAGATGAGCAGGGGAAAGCGGAGCTCCTCTTTAGCTGTAGCAGGACCCAAGGTGTTCCTCTCGAGTGGAGACGGGTATGTCTGGGAAATCTTGAGTAGCAGCAAGGATGTGAAGAAACCTTTCAAGGTTCAAGAGGGACGGGGTGATTTCCCCTGAGACATTGCAGCAGACAAGGGCCTCATCTCACCTGGAGGCAAGAATCTCCTGATTTTTCTCAAGTTGTGGCAGGTTCCTCTCGAGTTATGACGGGGACTTCAGGGACCCACAACTGTGGCTTCAGGAAAGGCTAGTCTCCATGTGAGTTCGAAGAGGTCTGTCGGGATTCCTCCTCTGTAGGTGCTGGGTCATAAGTCGTCATCTGGAGCTGAGGCCGGAACCTGAGGTTTCATCTCCAGTGCTGACATGGATCTTGAGGTTCCTCTGGAGTCTCCACAGGGGAGTCAGGCCTCGTCTCGAGTGGAGACGTGCATGTCCGCTTTCCTCCCGAGCTGTAGCAGCAGCATCAGGCTTCCCATCGAGTTAACACTGGGATATGTGCCTTTGCCTCTGTGTACCACAGGGCTGTCACACGTGCCACCATGGTGTGAGCTGATACTCAGGGTGACAATCGTGGCAGTACAGGGAAATCAGGTTCATCTGGAGTGGACTGAGACATTTGGTCGTCTTTTGCAATGGTGGCAAGACCACTGGAGTTCCTCTTGACTCTCCTGTGCAGAGCACTTCCTCTTGGTATGCGACGGGAATGCCGGGAGTCCTTTCCCAATGAAGCAGGGAAAGGGACCCTCATCCTGAGATGAGCAGGGAAAACCGGGGCTCCTCTGGAGTTGTGGCTGGACGCTTGGTGTTCCTTTTGAGTGGAGACGGGTATGTCAGGGAACTTCTTGAGTCGCAACAAGGGTGTGAATGACCTTTTCGAGGTCCAAGAGGGAAGGGATATTTTCCCCAAGACGCTGCAGTGGACAAGGGCCTCATCTCTCCTGGAGGAGAGAACTTCCAGGTTTTTCATGAGTTGCGGCAGGATCCTCTTGAGTTATGACTGGGACCTCAGGGACCCGCCCCCCGTGGACTCAGGAAAGGCCAGTTTCCATGCGACTTGTGAGGGGCATCTCGGGTTTCTTGCCCAAACGTTTATGGGTCCTAAGTCATCGCCTGGAGCTGAGCCCAGAACCTGAGGTTTCCTCTCCAGTGATGATATGAATCTTGGATTCCTCTGGAGTCTCCACAGGGGAGTCAGGCCTCGTCTCGAGTGGAGACGTGCACGTCTGCTTTCCTACCGAGCTGTAGCAGCAGTGTCAGGCTTCTTGTCGAGTTGACACAGAGATCTGTGGCTTTCCAACTAGGTGCCACAGGGCTGTCATACATGCCACCATTGTGTGACTCGATATTCGTGGTGACAGTCGATGAAGTGCAAGGAAATCACGTTCATCTGGAGTGGCCTGAGACATTTGGGCGTCTTTTGGAATGGTGGCAAGACCCCTGGAGTTCCTCTCGACTCTCCTGTGGAGAGCTCCTCCTCTTGGGATGCCACGGGAATGCTGGGAATCCATTACCGATGGAGCAGGGAAAAGGATACTCATCTGGAGCTGAGCAGGGGAAAACGAGGCTTCTCTTGAATTGTTTTGGGACCCTTGGTGTTCCTCTCAAGTGGAGATGGGTATGTCATGGAACTTCTTGTGACACAGCAAGGGTGAAAAGGACTGTTTCGAGGTTCAAGAGGGAAGGGGTGATTTCCCCTGAGACACCGCAGCAGACAATGGTCTCATCTAGCCTGGAGGTGAGAATCTCATGGTTTTTCTCTAGTTGCAGCAGGTTTCTCTTGAGTTACGATGGAGACCTCAGGGACCCGCCCCTTTGGCCTCAGGAAAGGCCAGTCTCCATACGAGTTGTGAGGGGCCTCTCGGGATCCCTCCCCAGTCGGTGCTGGGTCCTAAGTCCTCGTCTGCAGCTGAGGCAGGAACCTGAGGTTTCCTCTCCAGTGCTGACATGGATCTTGGGGTTCCACTGGAGTCTCCACATGGGAGTCAGGCCTCCTCTCGATTGGAGACGTTCATGTCCGCTTTCCTTCCGAGCTGTAGCATCAGGGTCAAGTTTCCTGTCGAGTTGACACAGTGATCAATGGCTTTCCCTCGCATTGCCACAGGGCTGTCACATGTGCCACAGTGTGTGAGCCGATACTCGGGGTGACAGTCGAGGCAGTGCAGGGAAATCAGGTTCATCTGGATTGGACTGAGACATTTGGGGGTCTTTTGTAATGATGACACGAACCCTGGAGTTCCTCTCGACTCTCCTGTGAATAATGCCTCCTCTTGGGATTCGACATGAACGCCGGGAATCCTTTCCCAACTGAGCAAGGAAAGGGACCCTTGTCTGGAGCTGAGCAGGGAAAAACGGAGCTCCTCTTGAGCTGTGGCGGGACCTTCGGTGTGCCTCTCGAGTGGAGACAGGTATGTAGGGGAACTCCTTGAGTTGCAGCAAGGGTGTGAAAGACCCTTTCGAGGTCCAAGAGGGAAGGTGTAATTTCCCTTGAGACGCCGCAGCAGACAAAGACCTCGTCTAACCTGGAGGGGAGAATCTCCTGTTTTTTTTTCGTGTTGCAGCAGGTCCCTCTCGAGTTATGACGGGGACCTCAGGGACCCACTCGTGTGGCCTCAGGAAAGGCCAATTTCCATGCACGTTGCAAGGGGCCTCTTGGGATACCTCTCCAGTCGTGCCTGGTCCTAAGTCCTCATCTGGAGCTGAGGATGGAACCTGAAGTTTCTTCTTAGTGCTGGCATGGATCTTGGGTGCTTGGGTCCAGCCCCAGTGGATCCAGGCATTTGAAGCTAGGACGGCTTTGGCAAGGAAAGACTTATTTATTTATTAGTATAAGATTAGCCTAGGAAAAAATAGTGTAGTAGGAAAATTAAATGGAGAAAGAAGGCTGAAAAACGGCTTACGTGGAAGGCCAATAAAATTCCAGACAAAGAACTTGCACCATCTACGTTGGGTCACCGGCACCCACTTGAATATTGAAGGGTGCCCCACCTCAGGCTCACAATCATGTGTTTTTTAAAATCCAGGGCAAGTAAGTAGATTGGTGAGCCACCCCGCTCCAGATGGGAATTCAGCCTGAAATTAGAGTAAAGAGGAAAAGGAAGGAGAGGGAGAAAAAGAGAGAGAGAGAGACACGGGGAGAGCCCTATTCCCAAGAAACTAGGCTGAGAGACTGGTCGGAGAAACTGGTCCATCCTTTATTGTTCAGAAGACCTTTTTATACTTTTGATAATACTTAGAAGTCAATGGGTAACACAAAGTTATGCAGTGTTAGCAGCCCAGACTCATAAAAACCAGGGTTTTCTCTCTGCATACCTAGTTGTATACACAAGTCTTAGGTAATTTACATCATCTTCTGGCCAAAGGGCCAATTAACATTTTACAGCCTTTTTTCTGATAAGGGTTTGTCAACCAGAAAACTTATTTGTGTTGATCTTCCCAAAGTCTGGTGCCACTCTCAGAAAGCACTAAATAAAGTTACATTCTTACACAGCAAGGAAACAAGAGGAGTGCAGTGATATATAACAAAGAGAAAAGTAAATAACTCAAAAGTCTAGTGTTGCTAACATCGAAACTACTATATATCTTATTCCATATCCTGTTTACATTGATTAACATCTTCCCAGGGGTCTAAAAGATAAAGAATACAAAGGCCTGGCAGCAATCATTGAGTCAACATTGAAAACCTGTCACCAATATGATTTTTAGCTCCTTAGAAAAGGCGCTGCATCTTTAAGATGCTTTTAAGCTTTGTGCTTCTCACAGTTGGGGGGTTGTAAGCAATTCACAAGCTGTTAGAGGTTGGGAACCTGTTAGGCAAGCTAGAGAACTATCAGAGGGGTTTAACTGAAACATCCCTTTCAAATGCAGAAGACTAAAGCCCTGATTTGACTTTTTCCAGAGAATATTAGAAGAGCAGAGTACAAAAGCTGGCAGATTTTTTGGGTTTTGGGGTATGCTGCTGCTGCTGCTAAGTCACTTCAGTCGTGTCTGACTCTGTGTGACCCCATAGACGGCAGCCCACCAGGTTCCCCCATCCCTGAGATTCTCCAGGCAAGAATACTGGAGTGGGTTGCCATTTCCTTCTCCAATGCATGAAAGAGAAAAGTGAAAGTGAAGTCGCTCAGTCTGTCCGACTATTAGCGACCCCATGGACTGCAGCCCACCAGGCTACTCCGTCCATTGGATTTTCCAGGCAAGAGTACTGGGGTGGGGTGCCATTGCCTTCCCCGGTTTTGGGGTATATGCTGAGGAAATTCCAGGGGGAAACCCTGAAGCCTAATCACGTCCTTGCATTTTGTCAGGCTTCCTTCCTCATGAACTTGTCATAGGCGGGATTCCTCATGCTGGCTTCCGCCATCTCCCCCTTTATTATTATTTTTCTTAAATCAGATGCAGTTCTGTCACGAGATTCTGAATGTTCTGCCGAAGAATGCTGACAATACAAGGAAAAATGATTATGAGGAGCAGGATTATAGCACCCACAGCAACAACTAGAAATAGTAGACAGAACGGTCTTTCAAGAAATGAAGTCAGAGAAGGTGTGGAAAAAGTCATTGGCTTCTCCTGCAGTGGTAAAATCTAATCAGGAGTGTTCCAAGGTCTGAATCTGATCATGAAGTTTCCCTAAGTCTAAGCTAATATCTGAGCTCTTCCAAACATCTAAAATATGATTTTTGATTCTTTCCCATTCAAAATCTGTCTCGTTTACTTTCAGGGAAGTAACACATATCCACCGGTAGTCGGCATAATATGAAAGAGCCAGTTTTACTTTCAGACTCTGTAATTCAGTCCCAATATGCATTATTGCTTCTTCTAGGGCATCAAACCTCATTTCTAGCTTCCTATCTATAACTTCCTGTGTTGCCAGCATTAAAGAAACATTTTTGGATACAGTATCAACATATTGGGCAATATGCACTTGATGAGACAATGATAATGCTGCCACAGTAACAGAAGTAATTGCAGTTATCAAAGCTGATATTCCCAAAGTAAGGAAGCCCACAAACCGTCATGTCCGCATTAAATCTTGTAGCTGTTGCTGCACAGCTAGGCCATGGTTATCATACCAATACGTGGCTACAGTTACAGGTACCATGAGATAGGGCGGACGTTTTAAAATCATGAAAGACCAAACATTATATTGGGGAGTTAAGCAGGATGAAAGCATACATTGTTCACAAGACACTTCGTGGGGTCCACCTGTATAATTCAATCGTATGTTAAGTATTCCAGAATCACTAGTGAAAAGAAAAACAAAAGGAGGGTAGACAAGCTAAAATAGAGTAAATAGAGGTATTTTTTGGTCAGGTTAAAATAATAGGTGTGGTAGCGGCAAGGAATTTCCAAATTTCTGGCTGTCAAAAGGTTTTACCTTTAGCCGTATACGACAGCGTAGGGGGAACAAATTGATTATGATGCCATCTAGTGGCGACTAACGGCTAAGGAACTGAATATTCTTTCCAATTGTCCAATCTATTGATAAAGCCATCATTGGACTCAGGGTCCTGACCTGGATTTGGGTTGCTCCAGTCCTGAATTGTACAATTTCTTCCTCCCGGTATTCTGTAATCAATTCTTGAATTATAAGTACAAGATTTCCAAGTTGGATATACTGAATGATCATCTATAGTTTCCATATGACATCTGAGGGAGCAACATCATCACAATTTGGATATTCTTGTGGAGCTTTGAGAGACAAGGACTTATAGGGGTCAAGGACCCCAGGCATAGGAGCTGGTAATGTCCAAACAGACCGATCTCCTTTAGATGCAAATTTAGAGGTTGGGGAATCTGTCATAACTGCTTTTGTAGAGGCTCCAACACATCCTCTCTTGGTAACGCAGTTTTCTGTATGGCCAGAAGGAAAATTAAAGCAAACAGGAAAATCACCTGCTAGTCCTTTAAAGGTATAATTAAAATTAATGGAGTATTGGTCTTTTATATAGAAAGTATAAGATCCTCCCAAAAGGTGAGGTTGGACTGTATTAACCCGTATGGGGTCACTGTTCCAAGTAACAACTTGGAATGTTGGAGGATCCGGGAGAAAGGCCCAATATTTGGTTGGAATGGGAGAGGCGCTTACCTGGCAAGAGAGTAGAGCAAGCATGGCAATAAACACCCTTTCAGGAGAGACTCAACATCCCTGTAGGGAAACTATCCCCTGTGCCTGGTGACAGAGCGCCTTAATCTGTCCCCAGGCGGGTATGGAGGCTAGTTGAGTTGACTGAGCTGGGCGCCCTAATGGATTCCTAGGAGGCAAAAAATTAGGAGGAGCAATATCCCATATCTGAAGTCGTGACATCTGTTCAGTGGGTGCCTCCACTCCTTGCTCATCTGGGATCTCCAGTGTCAGCTGTCCTGGGGTCAGTGGCGCTTCCCATGCTGGTGGAGGGAGCAGGGGAAGAGGAAGCTTCTTCCTCTTTAGAGATTGTGGTGGAGGGGGAATCTGGTATCTGGGGAGCTGAGACATGGCGAATCAGTCTGTCTGGAACTCAAATCGGAGAGTCTGCATCCTGTGGAAAAATACAAGCATACCCTCACCCGCTAGTTAATAAGGGGTGGGGACCTTTCCATTGTCTGGAGAGAAGGTCCCTCCATTTTACTAATGGTTTTGCATTCAATTGCTCCAGGCACCAATGGCGAAGCATTACAGTGTTTGTGGATGAATCAGCATTTAAGTTATTTATTACGAAAAGAGCATGTTGCAACATCTGATGGGGGGGCGACTATATTTAAATTCCCCTCCTTTTAGTTTTTGAATATGAATATTCAGTGTTTCATGTGCTCTTTCCACGATGGCTTGTCCCTGCGGATTATAAGAAATGCAGGTGTTATGTTTGATTTGAAACTCTGTGCAAAATTGCTGAAAAGATTCAGAAGAATAAGCAGGGGCATTATCAGTTTTTCAAACTTTAGGCAAGCCCAGATATGAAAAACATATATAAAGATGTTGTATTACATCTTTAACTGCTTTCTCTGTATGAGCAGTAGCTATAATGACATGCGAAAAGGTTTCCACAGTTACATGAATTAAAGACAATTTTCCAAATGAAAAGACATGGGTTACATCCGTTTGCCAGAGTGCATTAGATTTGAGACCACGAGGGTTAACTCCCAGAAGCAAAGCATTCATGGTAGTAGGACAATGTAAACAGGAGTGAAAAATCTCTCAGGCAGATTCTTGAGGAATTTGAAACTGGTATCATAAGGCAGTGGCATTCTGATGATGAAGTGAGTGAGAAGCTTTGGCTTCTCCGAAAACAGAAGCTACTGAAATCTTGGTTAGCGAATCTGCCAGATCATTAAGAGCATTTAAAGGGCAAGGCACACCAGAATGAGCCCAAATGTGGCCGATAAAGAATGCCCGATTTCTTTTCCTAATTTGCTGCTGAAGTCTAGTTAATAAGTGGAAGATAGCAGTTTTGTTTTCAGGCAGAACTGCAGTCTCAACATGTGGAAACAGTCTGATCACACACTGAGAGTCAGAGTAAAGATTAAATTCCTTCTCTGCAAACATAACAAAAGCCTCCATAACAGCTGTGATTTCCACTCTTTAAGCTGAAGTTTCTTGTGTTTCCAACACTTTCTGATGACCTCTTGTGAGTATAGAGGCTTTCCCGTTAGCTGATCCATCAGTAAAGGCTATCTGAGCATCTGGTAAGGGAGCTGTTTACATCTAACAGGGAAAATAACTGGATGTTTGCACATAAAATTTACCAAAACATGCGAGGGTAAATGATACAAAATTTGACCACAGTAGTTCTCTATAGCAATCTGCCAATCATCATCAAACATTAGAAGAGCATCAAGCTGTTCCTTATTATATGGAATTACAATCTTTGATGGCTCTTTACCAAACAATTCAATGCTCCGTTTCCTTCCTTTTAGTATTAATGTGGCAAAGAGACCGGGATAAGAAGCCAGGGCTTTTTTAGCTTGGGCGGGAAGATGGATCCATTCCAAAAGGCAGCTTTGCCACAGAACTGCTGTAGGCGCTATTGGAGTAGCTAAACAAAGGAATTGCCAAGTCATCGTCAAATCAATTATTTTTACATAACTATTCGATAAGGCTGATTCTACTTTGACTAGGGCTTCCTGAGCCTCAGCTGTTAATCGTCTTTTAGAAGTTGGCTCAGATCCCTATGTAGAATGTTAAAAAGAGGTTTCAATTCTGCAATGGTTAGTTTTCAATATGGTCTAATCCAGTTAATATCACCTAAAATTTTTTGATAATCATTTAAAGCAATAAGATGGTTTTTTCTCAATTGCAGCGGGGCGTGAGTCACTGTTTCTGAATTTATGACTCTTCCTAGGTAAGTGATGGGCGGATTGATTTGAATTTTTTCTGGGGCAATTTTTAGACCTCTGTCTGTCAATGCCTGGGTCAAATCTTGGAGGATAGTTTGCAAATGAATTCTATCAGGGTGAGCCATTAAAATATCATCCATATAGTGAATCATATATACCTGTTCACATTTAATCCTAGTATCTGGCATTAACAAATTTCTGACATAGGGTGGGGCTATTTTTCATTCCCTGAGGCAAAACCTTCCACTGAAACGCTAAGTAAGGCTGTTTAAGATTCTCTGATGGCAGGCTAAAGGTAAATCACTTTTTATCCTCAAGATTTAAGGGAATAGTGAAAAAACAATCTTGTTAATCTATCACAATTATATTATATCCCTCTGGAATGGCTACTGGGGAAGGGAGCCCAGGTTGTTACGCCCCCATGTCTTCCATGGTAGCATTAATTGCTCTCAAATCCTGTAAAAGTCGCCATTTACCAGATTTTTTTGAGACCATAATAAATACATGATTTATTTCTGTTGAAATTATATTCTGAAAGAACAAATGGATATCACAAAATTCCACATGTAATGACGTCAAGATAAAAAAAAAAAAAAAAACACCATTTCCAGTGGGAATTTTTCCCATAATAATTGAAAAAGAATTGTACTCCATGAATAGAAAGCCTCCAAAATTAAAGTGAAACTTTAAATATACCAAGATAAACTGTTTATGAAGATGGTATCAATTTTCACCTAGAAGCTCGTATTTGCAAAACATATATAGTGTATTTCTTTATAATTTTAAAATCAGTTTAATTTAGAACTCCAGCCCTCACTTTCCTTTCATCACTTCCATCTCATTCTGCTTCCTATCAAGAACTTTGCAAAGTTTCCTCCATATGGCCAAGGTACTGGTGATGTTCCTCTAGGCTCTGTTCATTAGAAATCATTTCCCATTGGTCACTACCAAGCTGTTCATCTAGTGGCAGATTCATGTCAATGTATGCCAAAACCAATAGAGTATTGTAAAGTAAAATAAAGTAAAATGGAATCTCTAAAAAAAAAAAAAAAGTAAGCCTTCATATGTTTTACTCTTTTTGAAACTGGATCCTTAGAAAGCCTCTTGTCTGTCTTAAAGAGTTTATGAGGCTACATCTCAAATTTTTTCAAGATTTAACAAAGAGTTTTCTGATTACATCCTTAGCTTAATTTTTCCCTCCTGGAGCCCATATTCCTTAGATTTGATCTTTGTCTTCAGGTCCTTTCTTAGTTTGAGGATCTTCTCGTATTGATGGGGGATGAGATATAGTTTTATTGTTGAATCTACTAAGTCCTGGCTCTATTATATATCCTCTAAATTCTTCTTGAGAACTGAAGAGCTCTTTCTTTAGTTCAGCTCTGTTTATACTGTATGATATGCAACTAAAAGGAACCAGTTGATATCTTCGATATTCTGAACCAGTTGATATCTTTGATATTCTGTATGGAAACCTCTTTATCCAGAAGCATCAGTTGAGGTACATTTTCTGTTTTATTAAACTTTCTGCTACAGCATACAAAATCTCTTCTTTCCTCTAGCTTCCAAGAACATTTTCCTTGCTTCTTTTAATCCATCACTAACAGCTTCCTGAAGCTACAACACAGTTCGCACTAACAGTCTCCTCAATGTCCTCCTGGTTTCCATTTGCTGCCTGACCACAAAGACACACAAGGGGTTTTCAGTGCTATGGTGTTACCATAGTGCTAATAGTAAAATCTCTATGAGTTACTACTGCTGCCTAACACACTGTTTAAAACTAAGTTACTTAAAACAATGATCATTTTATTATGTCTCATTGATATTGCACCTATGTGACACCTCTAGCATAGGAGTGTTCCAACAGTTGAATTTTCTACAAAGTTCTTAAAAGACTTGCCTCACAGTGTTCCAAAAAAAACTAGTGGAACTAGATGACTTTTAAAACTCAGCCTCAGAGCCCATGTAGGATAATATTCACCATATTCTGTTCTTTAAAGCAGTCTGAAGTCTACCCAGATTAAGAGAGAGAAGCTCAGTTTCCTGTGATATGAAGAAGGTCCAAGAATTTGTGGTCATGCTTTAAAACTGCCATATATATAATCCATTAGACTCATTTTAGACTAGTAAAGATGGTAATAATAATGTATACACTGTATTGAAAATTCCTCATATTCTGGACACTAGCCTAAATGCATGTATTGTCTCATTCAATCCATACTATATAACCCAATGAGGTGAAAACTGTTGCTATCCCCATTTCAGATGAGGGAACTGAAGGATAAAGAGAATAAGCAACTTGTCCAAGATCTCAGAGTTTATAAGTGACAATGCCAATTAGCAAGATATATTTACATATATGTAGACTAATGTATACAGTTAATACTTCATGTAATTTCATGGCAGGAAGACATCATTTATATACAATACTCTTGCAAATTATATCAAAATGTAAATGCATCAGTGAAGAAAATTTAATAACTTTCCCTCATAAACAAAGCAATATTCTTTTATTGTAACAAATGAGAAAATGAAGACAAAAAGAAAAATACTATTCACAGTGATTAGAAAGATATGCAAATAATTTATTATTTTGTAACATTCAGGATAGGGGGTGAGGAAGAATATAGGGAATTGATATTAGTAAGGTTTTATTTCTATTATTTATAAAAAGATAAAATAAAGCAACAGAATGTTAATGATAAAAAATTCTAAGGAACTTATATAAGAACAATTGACATACTTTTTATTGCTCAGTCTCCAAGAGCCCCAAAACCCAGATAAAATCACCTCAAATATTATGCTGCATATCTGTCTGATCATTATACATACACACACACACTCATACTACATACTGTGTATAACCTGTAACCTGTATTTTTCACCAAACAATATGCAGGAATAAATTTTAACATTTTAATGGTGTCATTGTATTTGTACAAGGTGCCCCATATTACTGAACATTTAAGATTTTTCAATTAAATAAAATTAAATAATGCTTACATGAATATTCTTTTAACTTGAATCTTTGTCCACATAGCCATGCTTATTTCATTAGCATAAGTTCCTCAAAGAAGAATGATATGGGCTAAGGATATGTACATTTTCAAACAGTTTTATATTATATTAAAGCAAATTATGAAGGAAAAGTGTGTGTATATATACACATGTGTGTATGTATGTGTGCATACACACACATATCTGTTTATGTATGTGTGTATATAGTGAAGTGAAGTCGCTCAGTCGTGTCCGACTCTTTGCGACCCCATGGACTGTAGCCCACCAGGCAGCTTACATGAATATTCTTTTAACTTGAATCTTTGTCCACATAGCCATGCTTATTTCATTAGCATAAGTTCCTCAAAGAAGAATGATATGGGCTAAGGATATGTACATTTTCAAACAGTTTTATATTATATTAAAGCAAATTATGAAGGAAAAGTGTGTGTATATATACACATGTGTGTATGTATGTGTGCATACACACACATATCTGTTTATGTATGTGTGTATATAGTGAAGTGAAGTCGCTCAGTCGTGTCCGACTCTTTGCGACCCCATGGACTGTAGCCCACCAGGCTTCTCCGTCCATGGGATTCTCCAGGGAAGAATACTGGAGTGGGTTACCATTTCCTTCTCCAGGGGAACTTCCCGACCCAGGGATCGAACCCGGGTCTCCCACATTGGAGGCAGACGCTTTAACCGCTGAGCCACCAGGGAAGCATGTGTGTATATAAAGGTACTTATATGGCTTCTCAGGTGGCTTAGATGGTAAAGAATCTGCCTGCAAGGCAGCAGATATAAGTTTGATCCCTGGGTCAGGAAGATCCCCTGGAGAAGGGCATGGCAGCCCACTCCAGTATTCTTGCTTGGAGAATCTCACGGACAGAGAGGAGCCTGACAGTTTTCATGGGGTCACACAGAGTCAGACACAACTGAGCAACTATCACTTTCACATATAAGTACATGTCCTTGCATGTGTGTGTGTGTGTGTATAAAGAGAGAAAGAGTGTGAGAGAAAGAGACAGAAGCAATCTCCTCCTTAGAGTTTTCTGTTTTATCTTTTGGAGGACTCAAAACATTTATATGTCACATTGCTTCAAGTTAAGTACCTGCAGTGCTAGCCTCTGACTCTCATGATGAGCTTCCCCATGGAAAAGGCAAGCCCTGAAGAAAAGAAGTCTTAATAAAATAAAATCCCAAAGCTATAGGGCTATGTGTCCAGAGCAACTGACTTGTCCTAAAATAAATTGGCTTATTAACTAGACAGCCTGGCTTAATCCCATTATCAAAGACAAATAGGACAATAGGCCATGGGCTTGCATACTTGCCCAGACATACCAATTATTCTTTGGATACGTGCTGTGAGGATAGTGTACTTTGATACTGGGAGAATGTTAAGTGGACTTTAGGTCTTATGCTGTGATCTAGGCACACACAGACAGTGGGAAGGGATGTAGGAAGTGATAAAAGGAAGCATAACAGAGCATGGGAAAGAAAGAGGAATAAGAGCTTATTAAGGACAAGACAAAGGTTTGGGCCATCTCCTTATATCTGTGTAATTTCTGAGTTCACTTGAGTGGGGTTTGTGAGAAGGTCATTGGCGATCTGAATGGATGCAAATTTCACAATTGGGGAGATAACTACCACCAAGGAAACTAGTTCTGTCTGCTTGTAGGATCCTCTATCCCATCCCCCACTGTCATTCACCTCTTGTCACCCTGCAACCTAAAGGCAGAACTGGCAAAATGTTGACAAAGAAACTATTCAAAGGCAAGGGGCTTGCTGGGATGTATAACTGAAAAAAAAAAAAAAAAAAAAACTTTTCCATGTCAGCCATAGAGCCTGAAAAGCCAGCTGGGCAATTGCTCTGGCGCTCATTTCTAAGAGATGCTCCAATCTAAATCAAATATGTTGACTAAGGCAAATGGTTCCTACTCCTAACAAATTTGACAAGAACTTCAGGTGGAATTTAGAAAACAAAGTAAACCAAAACCTTCACCAAGGGTAAAAAGGGACTTATCTACAAAACAGAAATAGAATTAACAGATGTAGAATACAAGCTTTTGCTTATCAGGGGGTAAGGAGGGAGGGATCAGTTGGAAGATTGGGATTGACATACTTGTTGTTGTTTAGTCGCTAGGTCGTGTCTGACTCTTGCAATCCCATAAACTAGCCCGCTAGGCTCCTCTGTCCATGGGTTTTCCCAGGCAAGAACACTGGTATAGGCTGTCATTTCCTTCTCCAGGGGACCTTCCCAACCCAGGGATCAAACCCACATCTCCTGCATTGCAGGCAGATTCTTTACCACTGAGCCACCTGGGAAGCCCATTTGACATATACACATTACCATATATAAAATACATAACTAATAAGGACTTACTGTGTAGGACGGGGAACTCTACTTAATCCTCTGGAATGGTGTATATGAGAAAGGAATCTAAAAGAGTAGATATACACATATTCAGATTAACACGTGACACAAAATGGGTGTGCTTTCAGTCTCTACCAACATCTGGGTCTTTTCCAATGAGTCAGCTCTTCACATCAAGTGGTCAAACTGTTGGAGCTCCAGCTTCAGCTTTAGCATCAGTCCTTCCAATGAATGTTCAGGGTTGATTTCCTTTAGGATTGACTGGTTTGAACTCCTTGCTGTCCAAGGGACTCTCAAGAGTCTTCTCCAGCTCCACAGTTCAAAAGCATCAGTTCTTCAGCACTCAGTCTTACTTATGGTCCAATTCTCACATCTGTACATGACTACTGGAAAAACACATAGCTTTGACTATATGGACCTTTGTCAGAAAAGTGATGTCTCTGTTTTTTAATATGCTGTCTAGGTTGGTCATACCTTTTCTTCCAATAAGCAAGCGTCTTTTAATTTCATGGCAGCAGCCACCATTGCAGTGATTTTGGAGCCCAAGAAAATAAAATTTGTCACTGCTTATACTTTTCTCCCTTCTATTTGCCATGAAATAATGGGACCAGATGCCATAACCTTAGTTTTTGAATGCTGAGTTTCAAGCCAGCTTTTTCATTCTCATCTTTCACCTTCATCATGGGAATATTAGGCCCACTATTAACTGAAGTTAGTCACTTTCAAGACAACTAAAGCATTTCTCAGATCTAGTAAACTGCTCATCTGTTAGAAGAACAACTGCCCATAAAGATATATAGGTTGAGATCTTTTTGGTTTTGTTGGTCTCAATCTTAGACTGTCTACTATTTTGTCATTTTTCTGAATTATTGCTAGGATATAAACTTATTTACAAGTTTCTCATATTTTTAGATCATTTCTATCCATGTTTTCTGTATGCCTAATTTCCCCTCACCCCATTTGGCTACACATAACTGCATCTGAAACTTTTGAGCATTATCATTCAACTATCTCCCCATCACTCCATTTTGTTGCATAGGAAGGCCAGTTTCTTTCAAGGTATGGATGTAATTTCACCTTACAGGCTTTGGCCTCTGGCTTTTGAGATGCAGAGTAAGACTCTTGGCTGCTGGAGTCTGATCATTTTGGTGACTCCAGAGGTGTTGCACATTCCATAGCTATTTAGGAACCTCCATTCCCATTTCGCATCATGGACTTTCCAGGTTATAGATTCCCTGAGAAGCCAATGGCACTCCACTCCAGTACTCTTGCCTGGAGAATCCCATGGGCGGAGGAGCCTGTTAGGTTGTGGTCCATGGGGTCTCGAAGAGTCAGACATGACTGAGCGACTTCACTTTCACTTTTCACTTTCATGCATTGGAGAAGGAAATGGCAACCCACTCCAGTGTTCTTGCCTGGAGAATCCCAGCGATGGGGGAACCTGGTGGGCTGCCATCTATGGGGTCACACAGAGTTGGACACGACTGAAGCGACTTAGCAGCAGCAGCAGCAGCATATGTCCCAGGTAGCCCCAGTAACTCTCAGCAGAACACTGATATTGTCCAGGACACATTGTGGGCCTGGTTTTATAAG
The DNA here is from genome assembly GCA_006410675.1 of Oreotragus oreotragus. Taxonomy (NCBI): domain Eukaryota; kingdom Metazoa; phylum Chordata; class Mammalia; order Artiodactyla; family Bovidae; genus Oreotragus; species Oreotragus oreotragus. The sequence goes on from SJYX01006460.1 coordinate 46,803, forward strand.
CAGTCCCCATGGCAGGCTGTTTGTCTCACTCTGAACTCCAGCCAAAGCAGACTTTTACATTAATGCAGAGAATAATGGAGTTCTCCATGGCCCGTCTCTGCCTATATTTTCCTCAATCTGTCTCTAACTCAATCTGTCTTAGTTTCACTCTTTTTTTTTTTTTTAGGCGGAGGAGCCTGTTAGGTTGTGGTCCATGGGGTCTCGAAGAGTCAGACATGACTGAGCGACTTCACTTTCACTTTTCACTTTCATGCATTGGAGAAGGAAATGGCAACCCACTCCAGTGTTCTTGCCTGGAGAATCCCAGCGATGGGGGAACCTGGTGGGCTGCCATCTATGGGGTCACACAGAGTTGGACACGACTGAAGCGACTTAGCAGCAGCAGCAGCAGCATATGTCCCAGGTAGCCCCAGTAACTCTCAGCAGAACACTGATATTGTCCAGGACACATTGTGGGCCTGGTTTTATAAGCAGTCCCCATGGCAGGCTGTTTGTCTCACTCTGAACTCCAGCCAAAGCAGACTTTTACATTAATGCAGAGAATAATGGAGTTCTCCATGGCCCGTCTCTGCCTATATTTTCCTCAATCTGTCTCTAACTCAATCTGTCTTAGTTTCACTCTTTTTTTTTTTTTGGTCTGTGACTGTGTGAGTGTGATTTTTCACTTTGATTCTGTCTTTCTCTCAAGCACACTGTCTTAAACTGTCTCAGAGGATGCAGAAAGTATTTTGGGGAGTCAAGTCTCTGAGTAATTGAGCTCTAAGAGTGTTCAGAGACATATTTCTTCACCTCAGTGCTCACTGTGTTTTTCGTTTCTCTTGCCCAGAATCCTGTTTGCACACAGTGGGAATCATGGTGTCCTGATGGATATGACACAGGGAACATATGTCATTGGCTCTTTCCCAACATGTAAACCTCTAGCACCCTTACATGAGCTGTAAGCCCAGCCTGGACAGTGTGTGTGGCACTTCAACAGCCCTCTGTATTATTCAACTGGACACTCACAGATGAGAAATCATCAGTGTAAACAGACATCATCCTCCCTCTGGATAAAAGGCCTTATCTTTAAAAGGTCAGAAAAGTCCATCTCTAAAAGCAGAAACATAATAGTGCCCTTTAAAGAGCTCCTCTCAATAAATGTCCTGCATCTGTTTGCTACAAAGAAGGAATAAGTGGCCACAGAAATAGACAGTTAGGAAGAAGTAGGCACTGGCCCTGGATTTTGAAACAGTGTAGTAAAGAGAATGATTCAACATAGAAAAAGCAACAGGAAAAAAAGTATGCTTTCTACATATAAGCTAGCAATAGCTTTTAAGTGATGATAATGGCAAGCAATAGTCCTTCAAAAAATAAAATTGACAATAACAACCACCACCAAAATGCCATCTGCATCACTTGGTTTATGTGAGGAACAAATAAAAATATATATAATCATATGATTTATTTGGTGAAATATAATACAAATAGGGAGCTTTCTTATACAGAATAATATCTACATATAATTTAGTGCCTACTATGAACCAGGTAGTGTTTTAAATGCTTTAATGTAACTTCACTTAGTCATCACAGTCTCCCTAAGAGATGGCTATAGTTATGATTTGTATTAAAGACAAAGGTATCTGTGTTCAGAGAGGATAAGCAGCTTGCTCAATGTCAAACATCTACTAAGTGGCAGAACTCTGGCATATAGATTTGTCACAACTATGTTAAAAAAAAAAAAAAAACTGTGGATGAGGTAGACAACGGTGCTCAAAATTCTTTTCTTTCCTTTCTCTTCCCAAAATTAAGTCCTGCTTCCCAAACTTCTAAGCCCATTCCCCTTCTAACATCTACTTGGTCAGCCTTTACCTACCCCAAATATAGAACAACCTGTCCAATTCATTCTTTCTCTCGGTAACCACAAACCACTAACCTCATTTTTACACAGCCATTTAAGACTGCAAAACAGACAGCATCTCTTAGCATCAGTGGAACAGCAGTCAATGATAAGCATGAAGAGTAAACTGTTTTCAGTGAAACAAGCCTCACTTTGCTGACCATTTTCCTCTAGCTGAGGTTATCTTTTGCCATAACCTTGATCTCCAGAAAGAAACAGATTAAAAAAAAAAAGTAACTTGCTAATTTCTGCTTTACAATTCCAAGCAGTTTATTCCTCTTTTTCATCTAGAAGTTAAGCTTTTGTTTCAGTTCAAGCCTTTATCTGCCCCCAAAAGGACATAAAAATGCATCTCTTTCCAGAAGTGTCTGATAAACCCACATGAGTTCTGACCATTCTTCTTGCTCTCCCTTCAGGATCAAAGTTTTATAAAGTTATTTTGCTCTCACTACACTTAGTTTTAGAGTTGTTCTCATGTTCTTTTGTTTCTACCTGTTGAGTGTACCTTCACTAGATAGTGCAGTGGCTCCCACCTAGAGATAAGGATCACACATAATGAAAATGGCATTGAACTTGATATCTAGATGACTATTTAAAAAGTCAATGTGCTGCTAACAAACCATGGAAGCTTTTACACCTTAATTTGCCCATCTGTTAAATAAAGCATTATATGTTCTCTAAGGTCTTCAAGGCTTCTTACAGTTTTCTATCAGTTTTTCTTACTGCTCTGTGATGCTCTTCCCACCAAGGTACCCACACTATTGTTTCTTCCCTAGCAGAGATTCACTCACACTCTAGATTCTGATGAGATACACAGATCTCCTGGGACTGGTAACACTTTCTGAAAATAAAAAGGAAATGTCAATATCATTAGGAAGTATAGTGAGGCCTAAGGCACTTAGTATATAATTATTCTAAGCATTATGAAATGTTTTCATACAACATCCAGAGGATAGCTTAAACATTTATTGTATACGTTCATGGTCAAGTTCAGATCTACATAGCACTGGATTGAACTTGGTACCTGACCTCAACAAACATATATGTTAATGGGAAGAGTAAAGACAATTTATTCAAATAAATTAGACCATACATTTTTGCCTGATGGTATTCAGTGTGAGGTAGGAAAATTCAGGAAGCATGGAATGCTGATTACGAGAGGATACAACTTTAAACATAGGTTCATGAAAGGCTTCAGTGGGAAAATGAAGTTTGAGCAAAGACCTGAAAGAGGCAAGAGAGAGAGTCAAATGGATATCTGGGAGAAGTGTTTCTAGGCAGAGAAGAAAGCAAATGCAAAGTCCCTGAGGATTATGCCTGACATATTTGAGAAGTAGCTAATGACAAGACAGGATGACAGGAGTGGAGTGAATAACAGGGGAGATTGAGAGAGCGGGTCAGAAAGGTCACTGGGATTAGAGCATGAAGAGCCTCATAAGGCCATGTAAGGAATTTTTAGGGTTTGCTCTGAAATGAAGGTTATCAGAGGGTATTCAACATTGGCAAGTTATAACCAACTGAGGTTTAAGTAGTCACTCTGCTTGCTGGGTTGAGAAGAACTGGTGGGAACTGGGAACAAGGGTGAAAGTAGAGAATTATTCGAAGGCTACTGTGATAACTAAGAAAAGTGCCCAGTTTAGTAGAGATGGAGGTAATGAGAACTATTCAAATTCTGGTTGTATTTTGAAGGCAGAGCCAAGAGGATTTTCTAATGGATTGAGATGTCAATTAGAGGTCTTCTGCCGATTAACAGATCTGGAAAACCCAGGAGGAGAACCATACTAGGATAAGAATCATAGCTTACACATAGCATTTACTACCTAGCAGGCACTATTCTAAGTGCTATATGTGCATAAATTCATTTAATCCTCATAATAGCCATATGAGAAAAGTACTACTTTTACCCCAATTTTATAGATAAGGAAATTGAGACATAAATAATCTTCATAAGATCACACAGCTAGTATATGGTACAGATAGAATTCAAATCCAAGAAGTTTGATTTCAGAGCCCATGCTCTTAAATGCTATGATACATTGTTTATTATTGTTCACAGTGCTGCACAATTACACGTACACATAAGGATAGAAATTTCTCATTGCCTACTATTTAAAAAGAATATTTTCAATTAAGAACTCAACTTTTCATTGTCCTTGTCATGAACTTCTGTGGCCTCTTATTTATGTACTTTTTAGGACAAGATCAAGTGTCATCAATACAACCACCCAAGGCAAGCTTAATGGAGCACTGAATAAACAATGTCCTTCAGAAACATTTGAATTGTTCCAGCGTCTATTTAGAGAAAGCAATGAAATAGAGCTAACCATTCTGGAAAAAACATTACTATTTCATGTAACACATTTTTTTTTCTTCATATTCTATAAGAAATCTCCAAGGACTTTTCAAATTTATCAACCCTTTGGGCGTCTTACTGGGGTAGATGCAAGCTACTGTACCCATACTAATGAGAAACTGAGTGCTCTAAAGAGAACAAGCTAGTCCATGGCTAAGAAAGAAACAGATGGGACCCATGACACAAAGAAGTCATAAATGTGGTCCAAGAAACCAGATGCACAAAGACAAGAGACGGTAGGGAGAGTATGGTTTAGAATCATGTTCAATACTCCTTCAAGTATGCTCAATATGAATCAGCATTCATCAGGGGCTACCAAAAAGCTAATTCTGTCTAACCTGCAGTATTAAACGTGTGATATATAAACTAAGAATAGGGAGACTGGCCCATTATCCTCTGATCAGAGGATATTTGTAGCATTTTATTGATTTCTGACCTTCAGAAGGCTGGGCACCAACTAGGAATGTGTTCTGAAGAGGGAGATCAGAATAGAAGCCCTTGAGATACAGCCATATAATCATAATCATAATAGCTACCACTTAGTAACCACTTATCATGTACTATGCTTGCATACTACATGCTTAATGCTTTATATATTTTATCTCATTTAGTCTCCTCAACAGTCCTTTGAGTAAGACTACTCTCTGAAGCTCAGAGATATTAAATAACATATCCAAATTCAAACAGCTAATAAGATCTGGTGCCAACACTTGAACCAATGTCTGGATGCTTCCACTATACTATGCTGGAATTCTGTGAAAAACAAAAAAAAGCGGGCACTCTATTATTATTATCTCACTGAACCCTCAAAACAACTCTATGAGGTATAAATGTCACTATCTCTGTTTCACAGATAAAAGGAACAAAAGCACAGAGTGGTTATGAACTTACCCAAGGACACACAGCTACTAAGTAGTATAAGCAAAGTTTAACATGAAGAATGGTTGGAGACACTAGGAATGTTTATCCAGAAAAAGGAAATTCTAGAATATTATTCAAGATGGAATTTTGGCACCAATGACTTTCAAAGCTACTGATACCTTACAAATTTATTCTAAGATAAACCAAATTTGTTGTGTATATGACTCATTTCCATCATCATATATGTATATATGGATTCATTTAACAAATGATGTTTTCACTGACTGCATGCCAGGAACTCTATTCTGCACTGAGAATTTAGGACTAAACAAGACAGATAAATTACCCTGCCTTAGGAACCTTGCATTGTTATTCTGCATCCTCTTATATTACCCTCTGCCATCCTATGTTTTTCATCTCCTTCTAAACTCAATTTCACCTAAAAATTCACTTTTCTCTACCCCAGGAATCTTCAATAATAGATTCACTGCTCCTCCAACACAGGCACACACACAAACATGTACTACTGGCAATGCTGTATTCTTGTATTTGGTCACTTTGTCACTGTTACTAGAAACAAGTTATTTTCTCTCATTCATTTATTTGCTCATTTATTCATTGACTATTTACTTAGAGCCTATTATATGCCAAGTGGTCCCATAGGGGTTACAATGGTGGTAAGGAAAAACTGTATAATATTACTCTGCCTTCTCACTTTTATTGTCTTACTTCCATCTTTTGTCCTACCTTCCCCAACCCTCACCTAGGTAGCTACTTCTGATGCACTGACTTGGAACACTTTAGGGGCTCTCAGAGCACTTTGAAATCTACTGACCCAGCTAATCCTCCTGTCGGGAGCTGCATTAGTAATTACTAACAAAATGGATGCTTTCTAAGGCCCACTTGACTTCGCATTCCAAGATGTCTGGCTCTAGATTAGTGATCACATCCTCATGATTATCTGGGTCATGAAGATCTTTTCTGTACAATTCTTCTGTGTATTCTTGCCACCTATTCTTAATATCTTCTGCTTCTGTTAGG
>SJYX01006460.1:55056-72915 GCA_006410675.1 Oreotragus oreotragus
TGCTGATGACACCACCCTTATGGCAGAAAGTGAGGAGGAGCTAAAAAGCCTCTTGATGAAAGTGAAGGAGGAGAGTGAAAAAGTTGGCTTAAAGCTCAACATTCAGAAAACGAAGATCATGGCATCCGGTCCCATCACTTCATGGGAAATAGATGGGGAAACAGTGTCAGACTTTATTTTTGGGGGCTCCAAAATCACTGCAGATGGTGACTGCAGCCATGAAATTAAAAGACGCTTACTCCTTGGAAGAAAAGTTATGACCAACCTGGATAGTATATTCAAAAGCAGAGACATTACTTTGCCGACTAAGGTCCACCTAGTCAAGGCTATGGTTTTTCCTGTGGTCATGTATGGGTGTGACAGTTGGACTGTGAAGAAAGCTGAGCACCGAAGAATCGATGCTTTTGAATTGTGGTGTTGGAGAAGACTCTTGAGAGTCCCTTGGACTGCAAGGAGATCCAACTAGTCCATTCTGAAGGTGATCAACCCTGGGATTTCTTTGGAAGGAATGATGCTAAAGCTGAAACTCCAGTACTTTGGCCACCTCATGCGAAGAGTTGACTCACTGGGAAAGACTGATGCTGGGAGGGATTGGGGGCAGGAGAAGGGGACAACCGAGGATGAGATGGCTGGATGGCATCACGGACTCGATGGACGTGAGTCTGAGTGAACTCCGGGAGATGGTGATGGACAGGAAGGCCTGGCGTGCTGCGATTCATGGGGTCACAAAGAGTCGGACACGACTGAGCGACTGAACTGAACTGAACAAAATGGAGGCACAGCCCCAGCACCGCCTCCCCCCACCTCATTCCTGGGGTGAAAGAGTTAGGCCTTGTAATTCTGACTTGTTTTCTCCTCTCCTCGGCTGAGTTGACTGAAAAGGAATATTAAGGTGCTTATTGTTCTTGAGAGAAACATGAGAAGGCACAAAGCCTTCTGAAGCTGTGCTCAGAAAATAATTCATAAAGTTAATCACTGACATTTGTTCAAAGACTTTTACAAAAGAGTGCTCCAGAATGAGCACATAATCTGTAGCTTGAGGCCATGAGAGGAATTGCTATCTGAAGCCTATTTTTGAAGAAAATCTTTATGGCAAAAGAGTTTACTGAATTTAGGGCTTAGAAATAATTAAAATAGTTAGAAGTTAAAGATTTAAAGAATGTTGTAAAGTTAGCATATCTTACTATAGCTTATAGAAGTTAGAAATTTTTAGAGACACTATAGCTTTTTAAGAGATAGTGAGCTCAGGATTTTAGGGGCAAACAAGATCTAGGAAGATAAGTAGTAAACAGGAATGTAACATGAGTTACAATGTAATCACAAGTTAACTATAAGACACATTAGAAGAAGTAGATAATAGATGGTAAGGCTGATTCTGAGAAAAATCACTGAAGCAGGAACTCTGTTTGAAGACCAACAATGATTTATGGACATAATAAATCTGGGTGAGGGGGAACTAAAAATGTCAAACCTCTGACCTAATGCTTTTGTAAAAGTATAAAAGAAAATCTTAAACTTGAAATAAATAGGCAGTCCAAGAAAACTGAGAGGCTGCCTCATCACCGACACCATTCATCTCTTCAGGTTAAATCCCTGGCTGCTGGAGCTGGACTCCAGCATCCTCCCATCTGGTGGAGTCCTCTATTCAAAAGCCCAGGCAGTTGGCCACCCAGGCTTAACTAGGATTTATACAGCACAAGTAAATTTCCTACTTATCCTAACAGTCTGTTCTAATCTCACAGTCCTTTTTTAGATTTAATTTAACTCTGTCTGATTCTAGTTTTCATTCAGCAGTCCTAGTTCTGCCCAATTCAGTTACAAAGAAGCAGCTAAATCCTTCTGTGCAGCATCCTTTCAAATTTCTGAAAATATATATTGTATCGCCTTTGTGCCTTCTCTTCTAGAGGTTAAATATCCCTATACCCTCAATTAAAACACTTCCTAAATACTTTAAACACTCTAAATGGCATTCTCTAGACACTTTCAACATTTGCAATATCTCTCAATATACAATTTTTTATTTGTTCATTCAAAGAGAGTATCTACCCAGCTAATACTTTCCTTCAGGACTATGTGACTTACTTCCTAATAAGAACAGATGTACACGTAAGCATTCTATGGATTTCAATGTCATGCTAATTACAGAATTGAAAGTTTTTCTAAGTGTTTTGGGGATTGTACAGTAAGTGTTAGAGGCTACAGGAGTGACCTTCTAGGAAAGAATTTGTCCTAAGTAAAGAAGTAGCCAGACACAACCAACTTAAGAGAGAAGCAAAGAGTAGATGAAAATGAATACATCAGATGAATCTGAATACACTTGATCAATACTTCTTGACCAAGTCCATATTTTGTTCATTTTGAGACTTGTGGAGAATAAGTAAAAACTGAAATGCTTTGCCAAGATCTCTGTAAGATTTTGTGGCATCAGTACCAGGACTAGGGTAAGTCTGTAACATAATGGAGCACAGAGGAGTGAGGGAGGATCAGTCTGTACTTGGTAATGAAACACAAAGCAACATTAACCTTGGGTATTCTGGTTTACCAGTTGTAAAAGAAGACTGTGCTACTTGGCAGCCATGGCAACACCTGGCAGAGGGAGCAGTGCTTTATAGCCAGAAACATATAGCATCCATATTTAGTGATAACTGGTGATAGGTGGCAATGAAGAATGGCAAACTTATTCATTCACGACTATAGATAAAAACCCTCTGACTCCCAACAATATCTTAGGTGTCACCCTGGAGGGGATATGGAGATTCTGTGTCATCAGTTTGGCAAGAATTAGTTAAATCTGAGCTGCTGTTTTTGCTGTGACTCAAATTGTACCCATAGGCTCTTAGAAATAAAAATGAATAAAATGACCAAAGTGGAGACTTACCTGGTGGTTCAGTGGTTAAGAATCCACCTATCAATGTAGGGTACGTTGGTTGGATCTCTGGTATAGGAAGATCCCATATGTTGCTGAGCAACTAAGCCTGTGTGCCACAACTACTGAGCCCAAGAGCAAGAAGAAAAGTCACTGCAATCAGAAGCTCATGCACCACAACTAGAGAAAGCCCCAACTAGAGAGTTCATGCACAGCAATGAAGGCCCAGCACAGCCAAAAACAAACTAACAAATAAATAAATAAATAAAATGTTTAAATGACTACATTCACAGAGAACACTGCTTACTAACCAAGATGTATCAATATCATCTGGACTGTATTTTTGTTAAATATCAAGCCCAAGAACCACCCACAGATATTCTTATTAATAAGTATGTTCTAGCAAACTGTATTTTGAGAATGCTTCTATTATCGTGTTCAATGTCTGTAAATAAAAACCAGTGATATAGGGCAGATGTTATCAAAATGACTACATTCACAGAGAACACTGCTTACTAACCAAGATGTATCAATATCATCTGGACTGTATTTTTGTTAAATATCAAGCCCAAGAACCACCCACAGATATTCTTATTAATAAGTATGTTCTAGCAAACTGTATTTTGAGAATGCTTCTATTATCGTGTTCAATGTCTGTAAATAAAAACCAGTGATATAGGGCAGATGTTATCAACTATTTTTTTCAAAAGACCTGTGTGCATGCATTCTTGCTTAGTTGCTCAGTAATGTCCTACTCTTTGCGACCCTATGGACTGTAGCCTGCCAAGCTCCTCTGTCCATGAGATTTCCCAGGCAAAAATGCTGGAGTGGGTTGCTATAACTTTCTCCAGGGAATCTTCATGACCCAAGGATTGAACCCGGGCCTCCTGCATCTCCTGCATTGGTGAGCAGGTTATTTACCACTGAGCCACCTGGGAAGTATTTGGAAAGTATGAGACAGTAAATATTTTGGCTTTGTGAGCCACAATCACTGTTGTAATTTTCAATTACACTGTTGTAGTGGGAAAGCAGCCAAAGCCAATATATAAATAAGAGCATGACTGCATTCCAATAAAACTTTATTTACAAAGACAGGTGCCTAACCCATGGGCCATAGTATGTTTGCTGAGCCCTACAATAGATACAAGTTAATTAAATTAGTGGCAGGTCCTGCATGCCAAATTGCCCAAGGCTTCTAAGATACAAAAGACAATCAGAATTCACTGGAAGTATTGAGCAGAGGAAAATGACAGTCGGAATGACATTGCTGGTATTTTTTCTTATTCATGAGTCTGAAAGACTCACATATATCCAGAAGTTTAGAACTAAGCTTCCTGGCCACAGTCCAGTTGTGAAACTCTAGGAAAATACCTATGAGATCAATAAACAACAGTTGTAGTGAACACTCAGTTCCAAGACAGGAGGCAGGTAGATAATATAAACTGGTTCAAGACGAGTTTCAATAATTCAGTGAGTGCCATCTCTCCAATGGGTTATAAAAGGAAATGTTGGTTGTTTTGGAGGTCCCTTAACTTTTGAGGATGATGTCAGGAAGGACAAGCAGGTCTACCCCCAAGATATCGTTTGCTTTTGGATCCCAGTTTCTGTGATTCTAGACTGGATGAAACCCAAGTGGGACTTCTTTTCAGACTCTTATACAAGGATTCTAATGGGATTGAAAGCTTCGCTACTGACAGGGTCTGGCTAAATTTTCAGTTCTGAAACAATGATAGAATCCTCGAAGGCTCATTCCAGCTCTAAAATTCTATGATTCCATTATTCACTCTCCTTTCATATCTATCTTAAGGGACCTCTCCATATATCAACAGTAAGCCATCAAGCTGCAATACAATTGGGAAACAAAACTGAGAAAATGGCTCTCTGCAAACCCTTCTTTTCTTTAAGAAGAAAATGCCAGGCACATGGCTAGGCCTTCACTGGGTTGCTTATTATTTTTATTTTTTTTTTTAAAGTTTCACATAAGCAGTTGAAAAAATATAAGGGATTATATAAAGATCCAAATGTATTATTAAGTCTGTGACTAGGGCCCATATCAGAGGTAACTTGGCCATGAGCTCCTCACTCACCCCTGGGAAAAACACTCCCCTCCTTGGCACAATAAATCCCCCATCTCCCAGTCCTATTTCCAAATTTGTCCCCTTACTAACTGAATCACAAATGCATCATTTCTGAATATGGTCTCCCCATTAAGGCTGTAGAACAACTGTCACTGGTTGGGGGTGGGGGTGGGGCAACAAAACACTTTAATGACTTTCTTAAAAAGGAAACTTTGTTTGAAGAGTAATTGTGTTTCTCTCCCCTCCCAGTTATTACTTTTCTGCTTTTAAATCTTAATGTCTCATCTGGATGAGCACCTTATCACTAGCCAACAGGGGAAGGTGGTGTTTGTATTTGTATTTGCATTTATATGGCATTTTCATAGAGTATATCTCACACTGCTGACAGAGCAATGAATCACAGGCCTGTAGCACCCTCTCTACATGCATTGGGGGAGCAGCCATCTTCCACATGCTCTATAGCAACACGCTAATTAATCTTTCTTAATTTTAATTCATAAGGAAGATGCTGTGGCCAAGGAAGCATGGAAGAGCGTGTGTCTCTGCTTGTCTATTTCTCCCAACATTCAAGAAGTTAGAAATACTAGAAGTGCATCACACAAGGAACCATGTTTCCTCACAATCTGTCCTTTGCTGACCTGGTTCCTAGGTTGAGTGGGTTATTGAAGCTTTTGTATTACTTTAGACATTTGCCTTTTAGAAGCTGGGAGCAGAGGAGGGGGGAAGCATATGGATCCGGCACACAATTACTACAGAAGCATCCAAGGAATTGAGTTTGGGTAGCACATCTGTTCCTCTTTAGAAACAGCTCTCATTCAACACATTTCATGTCCTTTTTTAAAAGCAGCTTCAGGGCTCTGTGTCATTAGTAAGATGCTACTAGTAATGGGAGATCATTGTGGAATGAGTCTGATGAAACATTGGGTTCATCTAAGAACTTTGAGGTGGGTGTTAATAACCTGTTGCTCAACAGAGAGGTGCTTACAGTTGGAGATCAACTTCCCTAGTCTCAGAGAGCCCCATTCTGTTCCAGACTATCCCAAGTGCCATGCCAGAGGTTAAATACTGAGATGGCTCGCCCAGGCAAACTGTGATGCAGCATTTCCTATACTAATATAGGTTACATGGTCAGCAACCCTCAAACACAAGAAATACGTACATACTGAAGCTCCATTCCCCACAATGTTGACTCACTCTTGGCTTTCATAGAGGAGGTAGCCTGGGAATTCCTTTGAAATTGCCAACAAGATACAGCCTTGCAGTAATTAAGGAACTAATGAACTCGATATTTAGGGCAAATCCCCTAGGTTTTCACTAGCCGGAAAGGACATCATGTTATGGCATTTAGTGAAACGAATTATTAGCTGTACATAGTATAAATATAAAGCCCACTCATGACCTCCATTACTGCTCCATTGCCTTGTTCCAGATGTCCTGCCTAGAGGCTCTATTGAGTGTGTTTGAGTAAGACACCGTCTAGGTATGAATCCTGTAGGGCAAGGATAAGAATCTCCTCTTGCTGATCCATTTGTAACTCTCAGGCCTAGTGCATAGATAAAAATGATCTGCAGAGCCTGCTGATGTCATCTAAATTAGTGTCCATGATAGGAAAACAAATGGTTGAGTGAGATAGTAGGGGTGTGCAAGGTATTCCTCAGTTTTTACTTTTAGCCAATTAAAATTAATTCCTTTGGCCTCACAGCCCAAAAATCACAAGTTCCCAGACATGTCAAATTGTGGTTCAATTTTGAGACAGAGGCAATTCTTCAAGAAACCCCAGCCCGACACAATCAAATAAGCCTTGTCAAAGTCCACCTAATCAAAACCCCCGCACTTAATCACATCAACTTCCTGAGCTCAAACTAGACAGACTCCCATCAGGGGATGGGAGCTCTCAGTCAATGCAGCCCGTTATTCAGATGATGTGAGCGTACACTAAAACTGCATCCAGGTGATGGGAATTCAGCTGAAGCTAATTAAAAGCAGTGCACTGCCTCCCACACTGGAGTTCCAGCCCCTCCTCATGACCGGCAAAGACTGGAATGCTTCCACAATCACAGCAGCACATCAGGAACCTGGACCAGACAGTTAATGAGATCACAAAAACCAGAGTCCACAATACAAGCAAAGGTAAATTTTGAGACAGCAGAAGGGGAGCTCAGAGACTGGGATGCCTCAGACATCTTCAAGAAACACTGTCCAGAGTTGCACGCTAGTTAGCACATTGGAAGACTTGCCCTCAATTCTACTGGTCCTTCTTCACGTCTCCACCATCTGCCACTCCCTCAAATCACTTGGTTTAGTGAGCCAAGGCCTTCCTCTGCAACTGTATGATGTTCTACAGTGGCTCATTAGAACTCCAATACAAATTGACAACTCAGGAGCCTTTTACTGTGGCTTGCTGCAATACAGAGGTAAAGAAGTGGAGGTCATGTTCAACACAGTAATGTGATGGTTTGTGCACGATGGATTCTTCCAGTAAATGAGTGTTCAAATGCCGTCTCCGTTTACTAGCTGTGGGCTCTTTAACAATTTTCCTACATCTCTGAGACTGTTCCTTCACATGCAAACTGAAGATATTAGAAAACACCTTATGTAAACTGCTTTTAAATTTATCTTGACAGGGTAAATGGAACATTCATCGTAGGTAGGTAGATGAGAGCAAGAACCGAGCACAGTGCTCAGTATACAGAATGCATTCAACAGATGCTAGTTTTCCTCCTCTGCTGTATCAAATAACCTAACAAAAAGGGACAAAATAACATGGGTGGCTCCAAACCTTTCATTTTTTTTTTTTTTGGGTGGGGGAAGTTAGTCAAAGCTTACATCCAATTAATATTGGATAAAGAATGACATCTCCTTGCAGAAGGTATAGAAATACTTGAGAATCCATAGTGTATCTGGTTACTGTCTGTGTCTCCTAAAATTCTATACATTACATGAGAGAAGGTATTTGGTTTTCTTCACTTCTCTGTCCCCTATGCCTAGAGTGGAGAGTGAAAGTCCAAAAATACCCAATATGTGAGTCAATTATAAATCTCATGGCTGGCATAAGCCCTCTTTACATAAAACATATCTTCATGAAAACCTCAGTGTAAAATCAAATATGTATTAGATGTTCTTTAATATGTTGGAAACTCCCTATGGTAAAGCCTTTTCTTTTATTCACTCATATACCAAATATTGACTGACCACCTGTGACATGCCAAGTACTGTACTAGGCAAAGGAAGTTCATAGTGAAAAAAGATGTGTATTTCTTGCCCTCATGGAATTTAAAATGTAGTGGAAAATCTACCTACACTTTAAAACATAATCCTGAGTCTTATAACTATTTGTAATATTTTAACCATTGTATATTATGTTTACTTTAAAGAAAGCCAATCCACATTAAAATGATCACAACCACTGATGGATAATGCTTGCCTTTAACATTTATATTTGAGTTAACTGATTAGTTAACCTGATTCATTCAGTCCAACCTCAAGTATGTTGGAAAGGGCCTGTCTGGAAACATATAAACTCTCAATGGCCCTTTATACCTGAGAATCTTGCTGCTGCATTATTCACTTTCTGTGTTTTCTCCAGTCTCATGAAGTCCTAGATTCAATGCACAGATTTCCACCATGGCCTGTAGTAGTTTCCTATTGCTGCTGCATCATCTTGCTAGAAAATTAGTGGCTTAAACAATACAAAAGTATTATTTTACTGTTCTGGAGGTCAGAAGTCCAACACTGGTCTCATTAGGTGAAAATCAAAGCACTGGCAGGGCTGTATTCCAATCTAAAGGCTCAGGGCACAAACATTCCATTCCTTGTCGTTTCCAGCTTCTGGAGACCACTTGCATGGTACGTAGAATACAATCCTTCCTTAGTTCATTCTATTTTCCCAATCCCCTTCTTCCATCTTCAAAGCCAAAAGTGTAGCATCTTCACATCTTTTTCTGATCCTGACATGTTGCCTTCCTCATCACATCTCCTTCCTCTCACTCTTTTAAGGCACCTTATGACTGTATTGCTGAAGCTACAATACTTTGTCCACCTGATGCAAAGAACTGATTTACTGGAAAAGACCCTGATGCTGGGAAATATTGAGGGCAGGAGGAGAAAGGGCCAACAGAAGATGAGATGATTGGATGGCATAATTGATTCAATGGACATGAATTTGAGCAAACTCCAAGAGATAGTGAAGGACAGTGAAGCCTGGTGTGCTGCAGTCCATGGGGTCACAAAGAGTCAGACATGACTGAACGATAGAACAACAACATGACTATATTGGGCATATCCAGATAATCCAGGATAATTTTCATCTCGTTCCTCAACTTAATCATCTATGGACAGTACTTTTCACCAAGTTAGGTAACACATTCACAGGTTCCAGAAATTAGGACATGGACATCTTGTTTCTTACCTTTGATATTTGAATTTTAAAAGTGTGCATATCTTCACTCACTAAAAATAACCCTTCCTTGGACCATTCTGTCCCTTGGTCTTATTTCTCATATATTTCAAATTACCAATCATCTTGGAAGAAAAAGCTATACTTGCTATTTCTAATTCCTCAACCTCAATTCCCTTTTCTCTTCTCCTTATTGCTCATCCTACTCCTTTTTCAGTTCTTCTTCAGCTTTTCATTGGTGTTCATCACCTATGAGCATGAGCAGAACCCCAGGCTGAGACCTAGACCCTCTCCTCTTCTCTCTATATACTTATTCCCAGATAAGCTACTATATATACCAAGAGGCCTCACCTAGTCACCTTGATTCACTAAGACAATATTAATTGAACACCTACCCTGTGCTACTTACTTTTGTTGACATTGGATGGAGATAGTCTTCAAGAGTTCACTTCAGCTCTGATATATTATGAATCAATTCAATTCTCTCCACCCCCACTGCCATGACTTGACCAATGAAAACATCCTTCTGTCGGCCCCAATCAAGTGCATCCTGTCTACAGCACCCAAAGTGACTTTTTGAAAATGAAATGATGATGCAACATTCCTCCTTTAAAATTTTTAGAGGTTGCCCATTGTCCTCAGGATAATTTTCAGACCCCTCAGTATGAGGAAAAAAAGACTTGCATATTCAGGGCCCTGCGATTCTTTTCAGCTTATTTTATCACCTTTCCCTACCTATGCTCCAACCTTGCCAAATTAATTTCTATTCTCTGAAAGAGTTCAAAGCCTTTGCACATTTTCTCCCCACAACACACACTTCCCACTAACTCCAATATACCTTTCTTCACTGCCTCTCTCAGACATACCTGGCTAACTCCTCCTTGTCCTTTAGAGCAGGGGTCCCAACCTCCAGGATCTAATGCCTGATGATCTGAAGTGGAGCACCGTAAATGTAATGCATTTGAATCATCCTGAAACCATCCCCGCAACCGTGGTCTGTGGGAAAACTGTCTTCCACAAATCCAGTTCTTAGTTTGAAAGAGGTTGAGGACCACTGCTTTAGAGCTTCTCCTAGGGGTTACTTTGTTTAGAAGCCTTCCTTGAATACCCAGGTATAGGTTTAGGTATCCCTCTTTTATGTTTTCCCTATTTACGTCAATAAGAACATGACATGTTTAACATGAAAATGTGTGTACATTCTCACTCCTTCCCTAGTTGCATGATCCTTGAGAGCAAAGTGAGCATTTACCTATTGTTTTATACACAACAGCTAGCACTATGCCTCATAAGATAGGGTAGATGCTCAATAAAGATTTGTTGAATGAATTAATTAATTAATGCAGAACAAAGACCTCACTAGAATGTCAGAGAAAAAGAGAATCTCCAGCTGCCCCATCTCTATTCTTCTTCCTGCACCTCTATGAGGTCATTTCTATCTTTGTCTCCCAGAGAGAGACAAAAAGGCTATTTAACAGCTGATTCATTGAAAAAGACCCTGATGCTAGGAAAGTCTGAAGGCAGAAGGAGAAGAGGGTGACAGGATGAGATACTTGAATGGCATCACCAATTCAATGGACATGAACTTGGGCAAACTCCAGGGGATGGTGAGGGATAGGGAGAGGCCTGGTGTGCTGCAGTCCATGGGATCACAAAAAGTCGTACATGACTTAGTGACTGATAAAGCCAACAACTCCCAGAGTCCACACTAGGAATCAAGAGGTTCAGAGCCTCCTACCATGTCAAGTGGGAAATCCTATAGTAAACTACCTTGGCATACTTCATACCACAAATCCCCAAATTTTCATTAAGTCATTACATGTTGTTGGGACAGGAGTTCCAATTCTAATTGCGCCATGGTAGAGAATCTATCAAATCATCTGTAGTCATGGACACCATCATGACTATTGATCTGCCCCCAGGATCATAACAGATACAACAGAGCTCTTGTACAATGAAACTTGAGTCACTACAATTCTACATGAAGATATATGATAGCAAGTACTAAATATTGACACGTGAGAGGAGGAAAAAGCTTGAGAAAGACAACAACTACAGTAGCCAGGAAGATTCAGAAGGTATTAGGTTCTTGAAATGGGAAGTGAAATTCTGCTTCAAGGGAATGAAAGAACTAAGAAATGCAAGATGGTATGGCTTTCAAGAGTTCAAGTGGGATAGAGAAAAGGGGCTGATCAAAATATTCTTTGCAGATTTCTAACAACGCTCTTTAATGGAGGGGGTATCTGAACAAAATGGAATATTTTGAATTCATTTTAGCCTTTAGAATTAATAAATCTTTCCACAGCTCCAGAGATTAAATAATTATTTGAATCTTGATTTATTAAATAATACAAATTCAGCTCATTGGTAATGAAAACAATCATAAGTCACTGGAGGAAGATGAGATATCTGACCTTTTAATTAAAGATCAGCAGTCTCTAGCAACAGTGTGCTAAAAATCATAAAGGCAACATGACCTTTAAATATCGCCACTAAGGATGTAAATGGGAAAACTTTGTGTGTGTGTGTACATACATATAATGTACTATCCCATGCACTGATCCACCAAAATGTGAAAAAATCAGTATGGTTCTAAATATTGTTAAGGTAAAAAATGAAATTAAACATGTATTTTAAGATTTTCTAGAAAATGGTCTGTGCATAAAGGTCAGTTATTTATATTATCCTCATAAAAGCTGGGTAGATTTCCAATATAAAATATCCATCGAACTTTAAAAATATGTATTCAATGATTCTGCTCTTGTTTTTGTTTGTTTGTTTGTTTGTTTGTTTCTACCATGTAAATAGGATGAATATCAAGTAGCTATCTTATTTAGGGTTCATATGGGATCCAGAGTAAAAAGACAAACTTACCAAGTCCAAAAAAGGTGTTGGAATTTATTGCAAGAATACAGGAGTATGTCAAAGACCCTAGGTTAGCAAACATAGGTAGGTTTCATGAAGGTTTGGAACCAGGAACTGCATAGCTTATCAGAAGAAAGATTTCTTTTACCTCTTATTCTTCAGAAACAAATTGTATCTTGTCAGTTTTTAATCTCCCAATCTCTCTCCATCTCTCTCCGTCTCTCTCTCCCTCTCTCAGTCAGCTCAGGTTACTATTAGACTGGGCAGCTTAAGCAACACTTATATCTCACAGTTCTGAAGGTGGTGAGGTCCAAGATTAAGGAACTGGCATAAATGGCTTCTAGAGAGGATTTTCTTCCTCACCTCCAGATGTCTTCCTTCTCATTGTGTCCTCACACAGTGGAGACAGCAACAGAGCTCTGGTGTTGTTCTCCTGTAAGGATACTAATCCCATCATAGGGATCCACCCTCGTGACCACCTAAAACTAATTCGCTCTCAAAGGTTCTGTTTATAAACTGCATAATACTGGAGGTTAGGGTATCAACATATAAATTAGAGGGGAACACAAACTCTCTCATTCTCTTCCTCCTGACTTTCTCTGCTCCATGTGCACATAACCAAAAGAAGTCTACCCCCAGCCTCAACCACATATGATGTCCCAGTTCAAGTGTCCAAAAGACATGAGTTAGAATCTTCGGTCCTGATCCCAATTTCTCAAGAAAGAAAAATGTATTTGACTTAATCTGTGCTCTAGGGATTTTAGTAGGCATCATGTGGGGTGTCAGCTAGGCCATATACAAATTTTTTAAAAACTGTTCTTCTGGAGGTGGGCACCTGCAGCTTTGTTTCTGTTATCCCTTGCACTCAGCTGGAAAAGAAGAGGGACATCTGAGCCAAAGGACATACTATAACATTTAAAGTTATAGTTACCATTTATAAGCATACTGCCTACAAGGAAATCATCAGTCTTTCAAAAAACATTAACCTGTTAATCTGGAGGCATGATCATTTAATTAGGAAGCACTCATTTCATTCTAGGATACAACAAAATAGAATGTCAGTCACAGAGCTGAGAAAAAGCAAACTTGGCAAGACACTAATTCAAAATTCTATATTCTACTGAAACAAGAGATGGTTGACCTTAACTGTAAGAGGAAAAGCATCTGCATCACTTAGATGAAAACTGTAAGATTTTTTCTATAGACTAGAAGTGACACCTGCTTCATTTGGTGGTATTACACTTATCTAGCACCCTTCTCGGAAAGGCCAGAGGTGTGATTCAGGTATCAGCTAATTAATCCTTAGAATAACTCTCCCTGAAAGAAAAGAAACAGCATCCGCTTGCCTAACTTTTAACATAGAAAAATCACACCTGGAGTGCTATTGAAATTCTATACAAGAATCCAATTACTATCATCAGACCTGTTTACAGAACTCTGTTTTCTGGTATGGTCAAGGGACACAGCTAATCTAAGATTCTACTTGATAATTAGCATTCTGCCTGAGACAACTTTCAAAGAATAAGAGAAAATATATTCTTCATGGAAACAACAATGAAAAGGGCTTCAACTTTCTTTTGATGATTCAGAAGTCACTTCATGAAGCCACAGGGTCTCAGGGTTCATGTTATGAGCATCAGAGTTTTCTCTGAATAGTGAGAGGGGAAAGGGAACAGTTAATGGAGAATTCCTGGTGATAGGAGGCCAGGTAAATCGGCTCTTACTTATACAATTAAATACGGCCATTGAAATATTATATGTGTATTTTTAACTTGTTTTGCAGGATGCTGCATTCTTTGGGATTTTGTTTCAAATGTGATAGTATACAGCAATTCAGAAATCCCCAGAGGTTAAAGACTATAAAGAAAAATGTGTGCCTTGTAAGCAGTGTTCCCAGTAATTTGTTTAAGTTGTGAACAGACAGCCATGCTATATCAGCAATAAACTATGAAGACTGAGCAAACATATAGAGAGATCACTGCTGTAATCCAATAAAACTTGCAACAAAGATGTCATTAAATGCACAGTAAATGACCTACATAATTGTTACTGTGCTACATGCAAACACATATGTTTTTTATAAACACATATTCACTGAATATTAACTCTATGCTATATGCCACACTAAATGTTATGAGAACAAAGATAAATAAGATGCTATCTCGGCCCTCCAGAAGCTCAAAGTCCACAGGGTGGAGACAAAGTGATAGGATGATTTAGAAGTACTGCTGTACAAATATACACAGGGTGTTTCGAAAGCCCAATCTGATGTGGGAGGTGAGGGGTCAATTGACTCTGGAGGAGGTGATACTCGATTCTTAGTGGAGAAGTAGGAGTGCACAAATGAAAGGATGAGAAAGGGAGTCAACAGACTCAAGAACCAAAGACAGTGACAGCAAAGCTTTGTAGAATGTATATGAGGAAGAGCCAAGCAGCTCATCACTGTGGGAGTATTAACTGGGCAGCAGGAATAACACCTGAAAATTCAGAAGAGCCAGATCAAGAGAGAACAAATTGAGTGATGCCTTCATCAATTTTCTTTGTAATTTTAGTTATTTTGCCTCATTGTGGACATTTGATACAGACCACACTTAATCATCATCTTGCTGCACAAACTAATGGAAACTCAGGTCTCAGATTTGAATCCTTATCTTCTGAGCTTACCCTAAAGCCAACCGGTCCTCCTTACTTTGCTTCAGAACCAATTCTCCCTGTCCTTCACCCACTAACAGCCAAAGTGCCTGGCTTCTCTCATGGCCTGGACCCAAATCTTACGGGACTCAGTCAAATAACCTGGATCCAGGATGTCCTAGGCACCTGATACTCTGAACCACAAGATTTTGAATGGTTTTCTAGGCCTCAGGTATTGGAAATGAAGATGATCAGAGTTCTGGGAGGAATTTTCCCCAACATCTGAGAATCACAGGGCAGAGCTATTGGAGAGGATAAGGCCAGTGTGAATAAAGTTGTAAAATACATAACAGTAATGATTATGGTTCAGTATGATGATAGGTGGACTGAGTTCATGTAACACTCTGCTAGGAGACTGATAGATACCATCTGGCTTAATTCAATGATGCAGTTTTTGAATACATTACATGGAAGAGGAAACTAAGGCCCCAAGAAGTTATATAACTCACTCAGGGTTTCACAGTTAGTATGTGATTGTTGTTCAGTCACTAAGTTGTGTCCAACTCTTTGCGACCCCATGGACTGCAGCACATTAGGCTTCTCTATCATTCACTATCTCCTGGAGTTTGCTCAACTCATGTCCACTGAATCAGTGATGTCATCCAACCATCTCATCCTCTGTCATTCCCTTCTCCTCCTTCCCTCAACCTTTGCCATCATCAAGGTCTTTTCCAATGAGGTGGCTTTTTGCATCACATGGCCATAGTATTGGAGCTTCAGCTTCAACATCAGTCCTTCCAATGAATATTCAGGGTTGATTTCCTTTAGGATTGACTGGTTTGATTTCCTTGCAGTCCAAGAGATTCTCAGGAGTCTTCTCCAGCACCACAGTTCAAAAGCATCAATTCTTTGGTGCTCAGCCTTCTTTATGGTCCAACTCTCACATCCATACATGACTACTGGAAAAACCACAGCTTTGACTATACAGACCTTTGTCAGCAAAATGATGTTTCTGCTTTAATATGCTGTCTAGGTTTGTCATAGCATGCAGTGGCAAGATTCAAATCTAGGTCATCCTAACTTCAAAACTGAAGCATTCTAAAACATATCAGTCTAGCAAGTGGAAAGTAAAGGACAACTATAAGAACTGGTTCATTCTTTAACCAGGGCACCTATGCATAAAGAAACTACCTTCAGGGAGAACAAGAGACCATTCATGGACAAAGGAGAAAGAAGGCTTCCCTGGCTCCCAAATACTCTTAGTTCCTTACCTCCCTCTCACCCTTTAACTGTGAGGAAGACATTACATTTACTCTACTGCTAAAGACTTAAAATTTATGGATTTGGAGACAAAGAGTTTGAATCTCAGCTCCCCTTCAAACTAGCTGGGAAACTGTAGACAAACTTTCTGAGCCATGATTTCATTACCTGTAAACTGGATGCTATAATAACCACTTCATCTTCCAGAAATATGATGGGATTCAAACCAGAGCATGCAAGAAAAGCATCTATTACAGTTACAGTGAATTTGAGTTGGAAGATCCTCAATAAATTGCAAATATGTACTCATTCAGTTTCTCTCTCACCCTCAAAACGCTCACTCCTTAGTATTTCACACCTGTGTTTCAACCAAACCCCAAAATTAAATTGTTTATTAAATTGATTCAAATACTCATTTACTCTTCCTACTTCTGGGGGCTAGGCATTGCTGGGGGAAGTTATATGAATACCCTGATGGGGTATTTCACATGAACATTTGCTGTCCAACAAACACTGGACTTTCAGGACCTATGAACAATGCTTTTCTTTTCACCACTTCAGCCTACTTGGAGAATTTTTCAAGGTACTTATACCAAAGATGGGGCTTCCCAGGTGATGCTAATGGTAAAGAACCCACCTGCCAATGTAGGAGACGCAGGAGACATGGGTTCAATCCCTACACCAGGAAGATCCCCTGGAAGAGGGCATAGCAACCCACTTCAGTATTCTTGCCTGGAGAATCTCACAGACAAAGGAGCCTGACAGGCTACAGTTGATAGGGGTCACAAAGAGTTGGACATGAATGAAGCGACTTAACATGCATGCAAGCATACAAAGATATTCCACTTTTGTGAGGGAAAAAAATTTTCATAAGAGTTCTTTCAGCTCTCAGTGATCCAATCACAAAAGTTCCCTATATTTTTACCTTTATTTCTTTTCATTCCTATTTCTTGTCTCAAAGGAAAAAGGGTCCACCTCTTTGGAGACTAATCTATGAATCTGTCCCTTTCAGTTCTCTGACTTCCTTTAATACTTTGGTCTGCGAGTTCAGCCTTTCTGCCTCTTTCATTTTCAGTCTTTTTTCTTTGCATTGATTCCTTCTCTTTGACCTGCAAACCTATTCAAATCTTCCTTTAATTGGAACATTCCAGCATCCACCAAAGTGTCTAGAAAATAGGCAATCAATGCATATTTATTAAAGGCATCAAACCTCTTGTGAAAAATCCTTTCCAGGAAAAAAAAAGTATCCCATAACTTTAATTTTCTGCAGTCCAAAACTTAGTTAAAAAAATAGTTTATACTCAGTCCTGCTTCTTTATATCCAATTCCAATTCACTACTCAAATTGCTCTAATCCAATTTCTGCCCTCACCTCTCCAAATTACCAATAAATGATCTCTTTATCACTATGACCAGTGCCATCCCCAGGGTTCAATTCTATTCAACTTCAGACCACATTTGTCAGTTTTTATCCTCAATGAAAAGTAGTCTTCCCCATTGGCTTCTGTAATATTCATTCATTTGGCAAGAATTTCCTCAGTAATTATTATGAATATAAAAGAATAATAAATACAACAAAACTCTTCTTCTCAAGGGACAGGTGGGTCAGTCAGTACATACTTATCTCACTATCACCTATGTTTGATTATTCTCTTTTTTCCATTTCTTTTATTTTTCAATTAATTTATTTATTTTAATTGGAGGATAATTATTTTACAACATTGTGATAGTTTTTGCCACACATCAACATAAATCAACCACAGGTAT
>SJYX01006460.1:74820-92614 GCA_006410675.1 Oreotragus oreotragus
CCTCTGGGTTGTCCCAGAGCACCAGCTTTGGGTGCCCTGCTTCATGCATCAAACTTGTTCTGGTCATCTATTTAACATATGGTAATATACACGTTTCAGTGCTGTTCTCTCAGATCATCCCACCCTTGGCTTTTCCCACTGAGTCCAAAAGTCTGTTGCCCTAACATCCATCAGGAGCTCTTCTCCTTCCTCTTGTTTCCTGAATACAGGAGTTCAAGGAGATGTCCTCAGTCTTCTCTTCTCACACTAGCCTCCATTTTCTGTGTGTGATACCACCAGTCCTATAGAGTAATTATTCCCATCAATGACAATATCCCCAAATCTTTATTTTTCACTCTGAATTGTCTTCTGAGAATCACACTACATGAATTTTTAGCCCCCTCCTGAATACCTCCATCTGAAAATACAAGGAACAACTAATCTCAGCATTCACAATCTGATTTCATCACCTACCTCCTCTAACTGTGCCAATAATTCCAAATTTGATTAATAAAATTACTCTTCTCCCAGATGATCAGGACTAACAAAATGGTCTCATCTTTAAATTCTCCCTCCCCCTTATGTATCAATTCTAGTTAGTCACTAAAATTTTGTAGATCTTCCTCCTTCTGTCTTTTTATCTGTTCCATCTTTCCATTTCTCTGCCAGTAGACTGGTCCAGGGCATCATCACATATCATCTAAATAATTACAGTAGCTTAACTGTTTCTCATCCTACAGTCTCCCTGACTTCAATCTGAAATTCAGATTCAGATTCATGAGACTGACCTTCCTAAATTAGTGCTCCTCTCTTAAAAAGCAACTGATGGTTCACTGTTCCGTAAAGAAAGAAATCCATGAAACTAGTCTCAAATGTCTTGGTATCATATCATATAACACTCTTTTGTGTAATCTATATTCTACCCTCAAAAAACTCTTTACTGTTCTTGGAACATTCCCTTCACTTTGCTTTCAGTGAACCTTTCCCTTACGGATCCTTTTGCTCATAATGCCTGTCTCCAATATCCCTATTTGCTCAGCAATAAACTTTCAAATTCCAATTAAAAGACTGCTAAGAATAATCCCTTTCTCACATATGCTTGTTATACTTTGAATTTTGTTTATAGCACATTTTACACTCTTGTTAGTTGCTTTTCATCTCTTCTATTTCAATATCAAGTTGTTAATTTCTTGAGGATGGGGCCATGACCCATTAACCTTTATATCCACCACATCTAGCCCAGTTGGTACCTCGAATGCCGTAGATGCTCAGTAGCCATTGATTTGAACTGAACTGCAAAGAGCACCTGGCAGAAGCAAATCAGCATCACAGGAATGCAGTGAAAGTAACGTGATCAAATTATTTCCTGCTTAATTAAGGGAGGAAGGTACAAAGCAGCAGGGCACTGAGAACTTGAAGGAGAAGCGTACTCCAAGGGGCAAAGAGAGCAAAACAGGAAGGCTGAAGGTTCCAAGAAAAACTTGGCTGACTGCAGAGATTTGCCCCCTGCCCCAGCTTCCCTTATCTTGCAAAGGACTGAGAAAAAAAAAATGAGTATACCATGTTTGCCTGCTATCTTGAACAAGCAGGCACATGCATGTCTTAAAATAGTTTAGGCCCAAGTTGAAATCATATCCCTGGGTTCTTCCACATCATAATTTAGCTTCTAAGCAGCAGGGTACATTATGAAGGTCCAATCAAAATTACAAAGTGACTTCAGTTCCTTAGAAACATTATCCATAATGCTGTATCCAAATGTATGAAATGTTTTACAATATAGCCATATTCTTTTTAAAAAATTTATTTATTTG
The DNA here is from genome assembly GCA_006410675.1 of Oreotragus oreotragus. Classification (NCBI taxonomy): domain Eukaryota; kingdom Metazoa; phylum Chordata; class Mammalia; order Artiodactyla; family Bovidae; genus Oreotragus; species Oreotragus oreotragus. Next base: position 76,611 of record SJYX01006460.1, read on the forward strand.
GTTGCATCAGATCTTTAATTGCAGCACAGGAACTCTTTCTTATTTGCAGCATGTGGGAGGTAGTCCTCTGACTAGGGATCGAACCTAGGCCACCTGCATTGGGAATACAGAGTCTCAGTTACTGGATCACCACGGAGGTCACCATAGTCATGTTCTTAAAGTACTCTGTGCAAATCAAACTTTCATAAACTGGATCATACTTTGACTCTACCTGCCACCACCACAGCACCCTGTCTGCCATCGTCAAAGCTACTATATGCAATTGGATTTAGAGACAGTACAACTCTGCACTGTCCCCCAGAGAAAAGCCTTCTTTCTCTGCCCAGATAAAACAGACCACTATTCCCATATCCAAACTTCCAACTTAGAGAACCCTGTGTTTTTGAACACAGGGGTTCAATAATTTGAACCCAACTAGCAGAACATCAAGAAAAGATCAAGGACACGGTCCAATATATTTTTTTAATTTTATTTTTATTTATTTATTATTTTTTTTACTTTATTTTACTTTACAGTACTGTATTGGATTTGGCATACATTGACAAGAATCCGCCACGGGTGCCAAGTTCCACCTCAGCCCATGAGATCCAACGGGAACCTTCATTCATATGTACATTTATCCATGTAACAAATATTCATCTAGGACGTACAATGAGCCTGACCCTCTGCAAGTCAGTAGGGACACAATGGGCACACATGGACCTGGCCTCATGAATTTAATCACGTGTAAATAAAATAACTCTTGCAATTAAAGCAGATGCATTTATTTTTACATCTTTATATTATTTATAAAATGACCATTTATTTAGTCCACATTAAACAAATACCCACTATGTACGAAACACTAGACAAAGGGCATTTTACTTTTTGGGAGGGAGACAAAATAGATCACTCTTGCTCTAAAGAACTACCTGTCATTCCAGTTGTTCATTCCTCACTCCAGTTAGCAGTTTTCAATTATCCTGTGTCAACACCTAGACTTATGGGCTTCCCTCATAGCTCAGTTGGTAAAGAATCCACCTGCAATGCAGGAGACCCCAGTTTGATTCCTGGGTCAGGAAGATCCACTGGAGAAAGGATAGGCTACCCACTCCAGTATTCTTGAGCTTCCCTTGTGGCTCAGCTGGTAAAGAATCAGCCTGCAATGTGGGAGACCTGGGTTCGATTCCTAGGTTGGGAAGATCCCCTGGAGAAGGGAAAGGCTACCCACTCCAGTATTCTGGCCTGGAGAATTCCATGAACTAAGTCCATGGGGTTGCAAAGAGTTGGACACTACTGAGCAACTTTCACTTTCAGACTTAGAAAATAGGTTCTCCCTTTGTAGAAAACATATCAAAGGTCATAGGCTGACTCAAGGCTTGGTCTCATGTCACTGGTGGTGTGAACTATGTCTTCTACTTGACTCACTTGTTTGAAACTCTCTGATTCTTGGCTCCTAACTGCTAGGCTAACATCCACCATCTGCTTTCCTCTGTTCTAACTCCTGAAGGCCACCTAATATCCAAGTATTTCACCAAGCTATGACCCTGTCCCCTTGATTTATCTGTCTGAGAGCTTCCATTAAGCTGGTTCTCGTGTCATTGGCCTCCTACTCAGAAACTGTCCAGCTCTTCTCTTCTCCAACCCTGGTTGTTTTCACGCAGTGTTCACCTATAATCTGTCTTGAACTCAGATACCTGCTTGACCTTGATCCCTTTAAGAAAGGACCCTGGCTCCTTTCTTGGTGCACCCAATGTGCTGATACTCCTTCTTGCACTTTTCATCCCTTTTTTTCTAGGTTCAGGTGGCTACCTACTTAAAGCAGTTCAAGGAACTTTGAAGGCTTCCTAAGACCTCTCAGTGCTACTCTCTTCTATATGATGTCCCCTCTGTTAGCCATTTTAAAGCTATAATTCAAAGGCAAAGAGCTAACCCTGAAAGTTCACTTATAAGGCACTCTGCAGTAGCAAGGTTCTCTGTCATTAATACGTATATCAGTTTAAGCCTGGATCCTTGTTATGGTCGAATTTGTATATTTTCCTAGAATTGTGAAATACTAAGTCAATGTCCAGGCTTCCCTTGTGGCTCAACTGGTAAAGAATCTGCCCGCAATGCAGAAGACCTGGGTTTGATCCCTGGGTTGGGAAGATCCACTAGAGAAGGGAAAGGCTACCCACTTCAGTATTCTGTCCTGGAGAATTCCATGGACTGTATAGTACATGGGGTCGCAAAGAATCAGACACGACTGAGAAACTCTCACTTTCACTTACAGGTCAATTTACAAAAGGATCCTAGGATTTACTAGAAACTTGTAGATGGTAATCTTGTTACATCCTCTATATAAAATTTAAGATAAACCACTAGAAGGAGGTAACCAAAGGAATACTACAACTCCTAAGGCCAAATTAGAACTCATCCAAAGCAATGGAAGATTGGAGCACTCAGGAGTCCTGTCCTAAGATGCTGTCACACTCTCTTATCATGTCAATGTTTGACAAAAACCACTACAATATTGTAAAGTAATTATCCTCCAATTAAAATTAATTAATTTTTTAAAAAAAGAATCAAGCAGAGCCCTGAGGGGTTACCCTCACAACAGACTTCTGAGTTATAGCAGTTAAAGAATATAGTCCACTGAGAAACAGACATTCAGTGGGCTTCCCCGGTGGCTCAGCAGTAAAGAATCCAACCACAATGCAGGAGACAAGGGAGATGCAGGTTCAATTCCTGGGTTGGGAAGATCCCCTGAAGGAGGAAATGGCAACCCATTCCAGTATTCTTGCCTGAAGAATCCCATGGACAGAGGAGCCTGGTGGGCTACAGTCCATGGGGTTGCAAAGAGTCGGACACAACTGAGTGGCTGAGCATGCACATAGTGGAGCACAACACAAAGGTAACTATTTCAGTCACATCACCATCCACAGTGATANATCCCATGGACAGAGGAGCCTGGTGGGCTACAGTCCATGGGGTTGCAAAGAGTCGGACACAACTGAGTGGCTGAGCATGCACATAGTGGAGCACAACACAAAGGTAACTATTTCAGTCACATCACCATCCACAGTGATAGCAGGGCTGGGAATACAGCCGGGTGTTCCCAAGAGAAATTAGAGTAGCCTCTAGACAGGCCAGAAATGACAAGCATACACTGTACTTCCCAGAGATGTTCCTGAATACTTGGATTAGAGTGTTTGCGGACCAGAGTTTTCTCCTCAGTAAAGAGGATATACCACTGCATGGCAGCTACATCCTGCCATTTGGTACCCTGTAGGAGAGATGATCCAGGTTTCAGACACTTGATATGGACATAACAGGCATGACATGATGTCTCTAAGAGCCAGAGGAAAGACACGGGCTAATAGGAAATGCCAGTGTGCCAAAGGTACCAAAGGAAGAAACCAAGAAAAATAGGAGGAAGAAAACTCATATACGGTTTCCAATTAGGAGGCAGACTTCCCAGTGATGATTAGTTTGGGAGGACCATTATTACACTCAGTCCTTAGAGAGAAACAGAGGTAACTTACTCTCCCATTTACCCAAACATACTTTTAACGTGTGCACCAAATATCTGAAAGTAACAAAGCAATAAGCCATTTTTTCAGTAAAGTTAAAATACTGTACAAATCTTTAGTGGCTGTGATTAACAAGTCCTTTGCCTTCTTTTAGCAAGTTAAGATTCTGAAATATTGACAAGGGGAGCTAGGGGAGGAAGGCTGCAGTAGGGGGCAGAAAGAAAACGATTTCTGCTCCCAAGTCTCTGCCTGCCAAACTTGATCCACCTAACCCTGAAGTCAAAGAAAGCATTTCCACACACTTTCCCACATTTGTTTCCCCTCCCTTGTCTCCCAGAGGCTCTTCAGTCTCAAACGAGAGATAATCTTCAGATCAATGAGGGCTGATGTCAAACTCTTACTAAGCCATGTTTTCCCAGCTGGGGGTAAATTCCACTTGCCTGGAAGTAAAACTTCCTAATTAGAAATGTCAAGTCTCTGTTTAAATAGCAAGTAAGGAGCTAGGAGTGGGAAGTACTAGGCTATAAAAATTTCAAATTTAACTCTTCCTTCACTCTGAATGTCAAGGCTTTGAGCAGTGAAACCAGTAGAGCTAAACTTTGGGTTGGTTTGCATTCATTTTCTGCTTGATGAGGATGGGGGCTACAGGTGCCTGGGATGGCAGAAGAATGCTAGTTAGGAATGCTTCTAAATAATTTGTCTCTTGAATAGCTTGAGAAGACAGAAAAATTCACCATCCCAGAATACTGCTAATGCGAGTCCTTATGGCATTGCCTCTGTTGTTGTTCAGTTGCCTTTAAATCTCCAGATTTCTTGGAATTCTCTGGTGGCCCAGTGGTTAAGAATTCTCCTGCCAATGCAGGGGACATGGGTTTGACCCCTTTTCCCAGGAAGATTCCACATGCCTTGGTGGAAATAAGCCCATGCACAACTACTGAGCCTGTGCGCTCTGGAGCACAAGAGAAGCTATCACAATGAGTAGCCCCCACTCACCACAACTATAGAAAGCCCACACCCAGCAATGAAGACTGGGTGCAGCCAATAAATAAATAATCTCCAAGTTTCTTACTTCTCTGAATGAAAGCATGGAAAGCCTGTCAAAAAGGTAGAACAATACCTGGGAATAGAAATGAGTTACCATTATCTGACATTAAAATCTTTCTCCAAATACAAAGGAGGGTGTGGAGGAAATGAATGAATATCCCACTGAATAGAGACATTTTTCCAAAGAAGACATACAGATGGTCAGCAAGCACATGAAGATGCTCAACATCATCAATCATCAAAGAAATGCAAATTAAAGCCACAATGAGGTATCACTTCACATCTGTCAGATGATCATCATCCAAAAGACCACAAATAATAAACGCTGACAGGGTTGTGGAGAAAAGGGAACCCTCATACAGTGTTGGTGGGAATGTAAGTTGGTACAGCCACTATGGAAAACAGTATGGAGGTTTCTCAAAAAACTAAAAGTAAAAATTACCATATGAAACAGCAATTCTACTCTTGGGTATATGTCCACAAAAACCAAAAACACTAACTTGAAAAAATGCATGTACCTCAATGTTCATTGCAGCATTATTTTCAATAGTCAAAAGATATGGAAGCAACCTAAGTGTCCATCAACAGATGACTGGATAAAGATGTGATGTATGTGTGTGTGTGTGTGTGTGTGTGTGTGAGAGAGAGAGAGAGAGAGAGAGAGAGAGAGAGAGAGAGATGAAATACTATTCGGTCATAAAAAAAGAAGAAAATTCTGCCATTTGTAGCAACATGGAAGGACCTGGAGAACATGCTAAGTGAAATAAGCCAGACAGACAAATACAAATACTACGTGATATCACTTTTATGTGGAATCTAAAATACACAGCAAACTAACAAATATGACAAAAAAGAAGCAGACACAGTTACAGAAAACAAACTAGTGGCTACCAGTTGGGGCAAGAGGAGAGGGTCAGGATAGGAGTGGAGGAGTGGGAGATACCAACTCTTGGGTGTAAGATAGGCTACAAGGACATATTATACAACACAGGGAATGCAGCCAATATTTTGTAATAACTATAAATGAAATATAACATTTAAAAATGTATTAATTTTTTTAAAAAGTCACTTTCAAAAATATCATCACATTTCATTCTTACAGTGGGAGCAAATATCAGGAGTGATACAAGTTGATCAGATCACCCTATATCATACCCTATTTTAAAAGGCTGTGTGAGGACTTCCTAGCAATCCAGTGGTTAAGACTTTGCCTTCCAGTGCAGGGGGTGCATGTTTGATCCCTGATAGGAGAAGGCATTGGCACCCCACTCCAGTACTCTTGCCTGGAGAATCCCATGGATGGAGGAGCCTGGTGGGCTGCAGTGCATGCGGTCGCTAAGAGTAGGGCACGACTGAGTGACTTCACTTTCACTTTTCACTTTCATGAATTGGAGAGGGAAATGGCAACCCACTCCAGTGTTCTTGCCTGGAGAATCCCAGGGACGGGGGAGCCTGGTGAGCTGCCGTCTATGGGGTCGCACAGAGTCGGACATGACTGAAGTGACTTAGCAGCAGCAGGGGAACTAAGATCCCACATGCCTCATGGCCAAAAAACTAAAACTTAAAGCAGAAGCAATATTGTAACAAATTCAAAAAAGACTTTTTTGAAAAAGAAAAAAGGTACACATCAAAAAAAAAATTATAAAGAGTGTGTGTGGAGCTAGCAACTTCCCTGTGAGATTGTATAGTTCCCAGGATGGCTGACAAAGAGCTGGTGACATTTCTCAGATTCAGAAAGTAGGGAACTTCCTTCATCCCTGCAGATCTCACTTCTCCAAGTGTTTTGGAGCCCATATTAGAGTGTTTTTTTTTTTTAATGAGTTCTATTACCAGCTAGCTCTTACCGTCCAAGTTGTTTGCTTATGGGGCACTGGAAACAATAGGTTAAGCTGAAACTAATGAGTATTTTTCCCCCAAAAGCTCTATTTCTTATGTTTTTGTTTTCCAAGAAAAAAAGGAGAGTTTGCCAGGTGGCATACCTAGGTTCTAATTGGGAACTGGGTAACATTTATCATAATTAGCCTGTCCCCAGCATCAGTCTGAGCAGCTTTCCTGTTGAGTTTCTGGCTGTGGTAGGCATGCCAAATAGAAGAGGAGGCCACCAGCCTCCTATGCCAGGTCCACCTCATCTGCTAAGAAATATGGAAACCTACAAAGTATTCAGTGTATGATGGGAATCTCATGGACCACTGCTTTGGCTGAATGGGGCACCGTGGCCAGCTCCCTCAAATGAAAAATAATCAGATCTGTTGCTGACAAAGAGGGAATGCTTCAGAAGCAAAATGACTAGTTGCTTTCTTCCTTTAATGTGACTCTCTCATCACTATCTGTGAATATGGCTTTTTCTTTGAAAAGGTGTTAAGGAGAATTTGGTCTTCTCTGGTGGTTCAGATGGTAGAGAAGCTGCCTACAATGCAGGTAGACCTGAGTTTGATTCCTGGGTGAGGAAGATCCCTTGGAGAAGGAAATGGCAACCCACTCCAGAGGGTTGCCTGGGAAATCCCATGGACAGCAGAGCCTGGCAGACTACAGTTCATTGGGTTGTGAAGAGCTGGACATGCTTAGTGACTAAACACTTTCTTTCTTCTTAAGGAGAATTAAGAGTTCAGGTGGTGTTGATGGCACTAAGTAGTTCTTTTTTTTTTTTTTTTTTACTTTATTTTACTTTACAGTACTGTATTGGTTTTGGCATACATTGACATGAATCTGTCATGGGTGTACATGAACTCCCAAACATGAAACCCCCCCTCCCACCTCCCACCCCACATCATCTGATTTGGGAGAATAGCATTGAAATAAGTAGTTCTTTTTTAAATGAATGACACGTGGATTTTGCTGAAGCAGGGTAGGGAAAAAAGACATTCAGCAAGGCAGGAACTAGGTGACAATGATACCACATGTTCACTGTTAGGGATTTGAGTATTATCTGTTACATATTTTTCCATCCCTGTACAGACTGCTGTTAGCTCAGAGTTGCAAGCTTTGATTTGCTTAGTTGAACCATGAGAAGTCACAGAGAGAATCTGCAATTGTTTTTTCCCGAGATAGCACTAAAGGTGGGAGGATGGCCTCATGAATATCAGAAAATGTTTCCAGAGACTGCATGTGTCAGTGTGGGTGAGTAAGCCAGAATTACAGCCTCAGAACCACATCTGGCTGCTGCCTCAGGTGAGCTGTATAGTGACCTACACGTTTGGCAGTAGAACCATGAGACCCCTAAGGACACTACCACATGAGCACAGGAACTGGGCCTACAGTATCTTATCCTGAGACTTAGGGAGATTTAACATATAGACTAAAAGGAGCACAATATGAACTAGCTGATGCTATTATGGGGCTTTCCATACTCACCTACAGAGGACTTTTCAAATGCACAGAAGTCATTGAGGGGAAAAAAATGCCTGTAATCAATGGACAGCAGAGGCCAGGAACTTAAGTGTGATTGAGGGCTCAGAATCCAGGCTTCATCAGACCCTAGAGCTGGACTCTGGATTTAGGCAACACTGATTGCTGAAAGTGAAATTCATGTCTCTTAGAGGAATTTAGTCCCCACTCATGGTCAGCTGCAGGAAATATCAGCGGAGAAAAATCTGAGGCAAGCCTCTTCTACACCAGTCACCCTGGCCCATCTTCATCAAAGGAAAAGTGACTGTGCACAATTGTGAGTTCCACCAATGGCTCTGCCCAAGGCTGCGTTTGTGACAGCAGAAGTACTGTGGCTGTCTTGAATTATTCCAATATTTGGCCAGCCACTGGTCAGAAGACAAATGGCCTATACTCTGTGTCCTTAACTTCACCTAAGATCTCACAGAAGTAGAGGGCCTAGGAAGGCAAAGCTCTTAGCCAGAGTCAGGTAGTCTATTTTTAAAAAATAAATACTGAACATTTGATTTAATGACATTGCTTAGTTAGTCTTGGTTTTAGAAAGACTTCATCACTAGTTTTGCTGATACCAAATTGTTGGTTGCTTTAGCATCTCCTCATGCTAGACTAAAAAGAAGATTTTCTAGAAGGGTGTTGCATTTTCCCACACGTACCAAAGTAAACTAACAATTAAATGGCTGCCACGTGCATTTCCCTGTGCTTGGAGATAGCTGGCATGCTATGCTTACAATTACAAAGTCTTTCTGTCTTAAGAGCCTGCATATGATTCAGATCAAAGTCTCCATGGGGGCCTTTCTCTGATGAATGGCCCCAACTAACCAAAATAAATGTTTCCCTTATGTTTTGATGTGCACTGATGGCTGAAAGTTGTTTGAAACTGTAACTGGTAAATGTTGAAGCATTTGAGAAGGAAGTAAATACATACTGTGTTGCTCTGCTCAATTATATGCTATGCACCTATACTGTCAAAATAATCATGCTTGTCAGCTGGAAACAAGTAACTGGAGGCTAAGGGGCATGTCAGCTGCATTTAGTTCCTGGAACTTTAAGAGATTTTGTTTTTTTATTTTATTTACCTTTTGATGATGATTTATGGACTGAATAAAGCATGTGAGCTGGGAATTATTCAGCATAGGATGTGATAATCCAATTTCAAATGACTTTTTATCCATTTCTGTATATAAAATGTATACTAGGCCCTCTCTTTATGCTCTAGAATATGACTTGTATTATTGTAATATAAACATCCCTTTGTAATGTTATATTTTTATCTATCAAAGGGTTACAAGGCCACCTGATACAAAGATCCAACTCATTGGAAAAGACCCTGATGCTGGGAAAGTTTGAGGGCAAGAGAAGAAGGGGGTGGATGAGAGGATGAAATGGTTGGATAGCATCACTGACTCAATGGACATGAGGCTGAGCAAACTCCAGGAGATGGTGAAGGACAGGGAAGCCCAGCGTGCTGCAGTCTATGGAATCCAAAGAGTCAGACACGACTGAGCAACTGAACAACAAAACAACAAAAAGGAATACAAAGGGACTGGGAAGTTTATCCCCCAAATACTAGCAAATGAGAGGTAGAGGAAGAATGCCCAGATAAGGATTTTGCTTTGGGCTCTCGGGTTCACAGTGAGAGACAAATAGCAACATCACAAGTTATGGTGCACAGAGATGCCACCAGCACTCTACAGTCAGTGTAGTAATGTTTCTCTTTGCCTTTATCTCCTTATTGCAAATATCCCTCTGTGGCCAGTCCTATAGGATACTCTTTTCAGCAGAGTACTGGTGATACTGGATTAAAGTATACTCCTCTAAACACTACTAATATTTTCATAAGAAAATATGAAATGAATCTCTAATGGTGAAATGTCAGGGAACATGACAAGCAGTAAATCTTGATCTTTATCCTCTTCTAGCAGTTGTGAAATTGTGTCCACTAGGCTGCAAACTATTCTCCCTCCTCAAAGGATTAGGTGTATGCTGAGCCAATGACTTGCCCTGCACTCAATCTGAAAAGCATGCATATTACACAGTCAAATTCTTATCTATGTAATGATTCTGTTGTGAAATACATTTAGAAGTCTCCAAATGCAGAATTATTGCCCCCCAAATTCATACACTATATTGCATGAACTTCTAAAATTAAAAAACTCCAACTTCTACCTAAAGTTCTCAACCTTTACTGTATTCAGTATCAATCATCTGGATAGCTTGTTTGTTGTTGTGTTTTTGTGTGTGTGTGTGTTTGGTGCCCCCAATATCTTAGGTGCTTTCTTTTATTAAAAGCAGAAATGCACATGGTCTTCCATAAGCATGAGTACACAGTGTGTGTTTTTTCTCCTTGGTGTGCTCCCTGTCCTTTACTCCCTCCCCTTTTAAAAAAAAAATTAATTTATTTTAATGGGAGGTTCATTACTTTACAATATTGTATTGGTTTTGCCATACATCAACATGAATCTGCCACAGGTATACATGTGTTCCCCATCCTGAACCCCCCTCCCCCCACTCCCCCTACCATTCTTCTGGGTGGTCCCAGTGTACCAGCCCCAAGCATCCAGTATCATGCATCAAACCTGGACTGGTTCGTTTCATATATGACATTATACATGTTTCAATGCCATTCTCCCAATCATCCCACCCTCGCCCTCTCCCACAGAACTGTTTCCCCATCCATTTCCCATGGAGTGATGGGACCGGATGCCATGATCTGTGTTTTCTGAATGTTGAGCTTTAAGCCAACTTTTTCACTCTCCTCTTTTACTTTCATCAAGAGGCTTTTTCGTTCCTCTTCATTTTTTGCCATAAGGGTTAGTATACTGTATTGGTGTTTTTCTTTCTGGTTTACTACACTCTGTATAATAGGTTCTAGTTTCATCCACCTCATTAGAACCGATTCAAATATATTCTTTTTAAAGGCTGAGTAATACTCCATTGTGTATATGTACTGCAGCTGTCTTATCCATTCATCTGCTGATGGACATCTAGGTTGCTTCCGTGTCCTGGCTATTATAAACAGTGCTGCGATGAACAATGGGGTACATGTGTCTCTTTCAGTTCTGGTTTCCTCCGTGTGTATGCCCAGCACTGGGATTGCTGGGTCATAAGGCAGTTCTATTTCCAGTTTTTAAAGGAATCTCCACACTGTTCTCCATAGTGGCTGTACTAGTTTGCATTCCCACCAACAGTGTAAGAGGGTTCCCTTTTCTCCACACCTTCTCCAGCATTTATTGCTTGTAGACTTTTGGATCGCAGCCATTCTGACTGGCATGAAATGATACCTCATTGTGGTTTTGATTTGCATTTCTCTGATAATGAGTGATGTTGAGCATCTTTTCATATGTTTGTTAGCCATCTGTATGTCTTCTTTGGCAAAATGTCTATTTAGTTCTTTGGCCCATTTGTTGATTGGGTCATTTATTTTTCTGGAATTGAGCTGTAGGAGTTGCTTGTAATTAGTTGTTTGTCAGTTGCTTCATTTGCTATTATTTTCTCCCATTCTGAAGGCTGTCTTTTCACCTTGCTTATAGTTTCCTTTGTTGTGCAGAAGCTTTTAAGTTTAATTAGGTCCCATTTGTTTATTTTTGCTTTTCTTTCCAATATTCTGAGAGGTGGGTNATTTCTAGCACGGTACCAGATAATGCTGATGCTGCCTATACAAGCCAGGCACTACACTTTGAGAACAACTGATCTACTCCAACACAACACTATTCTGTCAAGGAAAGGTAATACATGACTCCATTTCTACCTTATTGTTACTGTATTGATCAACTGACTTTCCTAACCAAAGGAGCTTAGGACAGTACACAAATATTTGGTAGAAAATGAATGTAGACAGGGAGAAGATGATTTAGGGAATTGAGAGGAGGGGGAGAAGAAGAGAGGCAAATCTCATTTATACCAAAATTCTTCCAGGGATCAACCTGGTCCAAATTCCAGATACAGTCAGATTCCTTAGCATAGGACTGTCTCATTGTACATCAGTTGTACAGTTGAGAACCCAAGAATTATGCTTTTGAACTGTGGTGCTAGAGAAGACTCTGGAGAGTCCCTTGGGCTGCAAGGAGATCAAACCAGTCAATCCTAAAGGAAATCAGTCCTGAACATTTATTGGAAGGACTGATACTGAAGCTGAAGCTCCAAAACTTTGGCCATCTGATGCTAAGAGCCGATTCACTGGCAAAGACCCTGATTCTGGGAGAGATGGAAGGCAGGAGGAGAAGGGGATGACAGAGGATGAGATGGTTAGATGGCATCACTGACTCAATGGACATGAGTTTGAGCAAGCTCCAGGAGATAATGGCGATCAGGGAAGCCTGGCATGCTGCAGTCCATGGGGTCGCAAAGAGTTGGATATGACTGAGCCACTGAACAACTACTACATCAAGTTGAGCAAATATTCCTTNTGACAGAGGATGAGATGGTTAGATGGCATCACTGACTCAATGGACATGAGTTTGAGCAAGCTCCAGGAGATAATGGCGATCAGGGAAGCCTGGCATGCTGCAGTCCATGGGGTCGCAAAGAGTTGGATATGACTGAGCCACTGAACAACTACTACATCAAGTTGAGCAAATATTCCTTGAATGTCTACACTGTGCAAGACATGATAAGATTGATTTCAAAGAAATTTGTCAATCTACCTCATTTCAGAATCAGAAGCACAGCAGAGAAAGGTTTTCATTTAAATACAGGATTTAAGTAATGTATTAAGATATCACTGTGTCAGCCATTTACAGTTCATGCCATTTAAGGAATAAATTAGTGAACTAGTGCAGACAAAAGAAATTACTCATGGTTTTTTGTTGTTGTTTTTTTTTTTGTTTGTTTTGTTTTTTTGGCTGAAAGTGATCCCCACAAGGGCAAGAAAAAAAAATATTTCTTTGATGGTTGTGACATGCCATTTAAGGAATAAATTAGTGAACTAGTGCAGACAAAAGAAATTACTCATGGTTTTTTGTTGTTGTTTTTTTTTTTGTTTGTTTTGTTTTTTTGGCTGAAAGTGATCCCCACAAGGGCAAGAAAAAAAAATATTTCTTTGATGGTTGTGGTAGGATGAGATAGTCTATGCTGCAACAACAAATAATCCTCTACTCTCACTGCTTTCAACAACAAAGGTCTGCAACAACAAATAATCCTCTACTCTCACTGCTTTCAACAACAAAGGTTTGTTTATATTTTACTCGTGGAAAATGTGCTTTATGTCCATATGACTCTCCAGAGTAGCTGTTTTATATGTGATGACTTATTATTAGCCCTCCATATCAACACTTCCCTCTACAGTCTTGTCAACAGTGGAAGAGAGGGTTGGAAAATTGAGTGCTAGCAACTAAACAAAACCATACTGAAGTGCTACATTGGTTCTTATATCATTACCTAAAGACAGTCTTCCTGTGTGTCCTAGGGGGAAGCCAGATACTCAGAGGTTTCCCTATATGAAAAAAGATGCAAAGGAACTTTGACACTGGTGTATAAAACCTATTCTTGAACCCAATGACACCCAAGCTTCTAAAGAGGCAGTGATTCAGGAACAGAATGATATAAAAATTATTTAGGCTTTTGGTCCCAAATGAAAAATTTAAAAATAACCACATATTTACTTCACATTGATTGAGATCTCTGATCCAGAGTTCTTTTTCTTCCAATCCTCCTCCAAAATATTAAGAATAAATATCAAATTTCAGAAAGGACAACAGAACTTCTCTCACTTTCAAAGGTGATATCAAAGAAAATATTAAAATGGAAGATATGAGCTCTTGGGTGTGAATTTTATTAAAGATGCAAGAAATTCTTACATAAAAATTCACATTCTTTAGTTAACACTTCACATATCCAAACATAAGTATATGCATGCACTTATATACACACACACACACACACATAGAGCCTTACATACTTGGCACAACTTTCTGGCTTTAACAACTTTAATAGGAAAAATCACTATTACAGAGATAGATTATTTCTCCTTACCAAGAAGTCTTTCATTAATAGGTTCTAAATTCATCATAAACTATTCAGGCCATGACTCAAGCCAGAAAATCTGTAAGAAACACTGTTTTCATTCATTCCTTTTATAACATGCTCAATTTCCATTCCTGAAATCCTTATGATTAGACATATACTCAGGACCCAAAACTCCCCATTGCAACCTAGTAAGTAAAGTATTGGTTAAAGCTAGTCTGATACATTAACTCAGTCAACTTAGTAAATATTTGCTGAGTGTGTACTATGTAGAGGGGACTGTACAAAGTGGTACAGGAAATTGAAAGCAGTTAGGATTTTCCTCAACCTAGAATTCCCACTGTCTAAAAATAAGCTGTTAAAAAGACCAGTACCCTGGGACTCTCCTGGTGGTCCATCAGTTAGGACTTTGCCTTCCAATGCAGAGTATGTGGGTTCGATCCCTGGTGGGAGAATTAAGATCCTACATGCCCCATGGTCAAAATATCAAAACATAAAAAACAAAAGCAATATTGTAATAAACTCAGTAAAGATTTTTAAAATGTTCCACGTCAAAAAAAAAAAATCTTAAATAAAAAAACCAGTCCCCTAATTCTTGGTAGGGCCACTCAGTGCTTTAGATCAGAGTTCAGAACAAGGGAAAACACACATCTATCAGCTTCACTCAAGAAGGTTTTTTGGAAAGAAAGAAAGATTGCACCGTGCCTCCATGAATGGAGAGGGGAAGGAAAAGGACAGCCTATGATCAGGAAAGAGTACAGAGAAAGTCACTGAAAGGGAAAATTCTGTTAGCCAAATGGGTAAAAGAGATTGGTGATGACTGAAGGAGATTGAATATCTTTCAAAAAAAAAAAAAAGGCAAAAAATTCCTTAATCAAAATCTCTGGAGATAAGAGAGGGGTGTCAGAAATTTGCCTTTTTGAAAATATCATATGCATAGCAGTTAACCCCGATTCAAAGAAAAGTTGGTGACCACTTCTCTGCACTGCTTTTATATCTGCCTTTACTAATGTCTCTTTCTGGATGATCTTTCCCTTCATCTCTGTCTATCCCTCAAGGTCCAGCTTCATTGCAGCCTCTTCCAAAAAGACTTCCTTGAAGTTTCCCCCTCACCACCACCCTCGAATAGGTAGATTAGTTCACTCCTATTGCCATGTGGATCACTACAAACAAAGCTAGTGGAGGTGATGGCATTCCAGCTGAGCTGTTTCAAATCCTGAACAATGATGCTGTGAAAGTGCTGCACTCAATATGCCAGCAAATATGGAAAACTCAGCAGTGGCCAAGGGACTGGAAAATGTCAGTTTTCATTCTAATCCCAGAGAAAGGCAATGCCAAAGAATGCTCAAACTACTGCACAATTGCACTCATCTCACACATAAGTAAAGTAACAAAATTCTCCAAGCTAGGCATCAGCAATCCATGAACCATGAACTTCCTGATGTTCAAGGTGGTTTCAGAAAAGGCAAAGGAACCAGAGATCAAATTGTCAACATCCGCTGGATCATGGAAATAGCAAGAGAGTTTCAGAAAAACATCTATTTCTGGTTTATTGACTATGCCAACACCTTTGACTGTGTGGCTCACAATAAACTGTGGAAAATTCTGAAAGAAATGGGAATAACAGACCATCTGACCCGCCTCTTGAGAAACCTATATGCAGGTCAGGAAGCAACAGTTAGAACTGCACATGGAACAACAGACTGGTTCCAAATAGGAAAAGGAGTACATCAAAGCTGTATATTGTCACCCTGCTTATTTAACTGCTATGCAGAGTACATCATGAGAAACGCTGGGCTGGAAGAAACACAAGCTGGAATCAAGATTTCCGGGAGAAATATCAATAACCTCAGATATGCAGATGGCACCACCCTTATGGCAGAAAGTGAAGAGGAACTAAAAAGCCTCTTGATGAAAGTAAAAGAGGAGAGTGAAAAAGTTGGCTTACAGCTCAACATTCAGAAAACGAAGATCATGGCATCTGGTCCCATCACTTCATAGGAAATAGATGGGGAAACAGTGGACACAGTGGCTGACTTTATTTTTCTGGGCTCCAAAATCACTGCAGATGGTGACTGCAGCCATGAAATTAAAAAACGCTTACTCCTTGGAAGGAAAGTGATG
>SJYX01006460.1:94674-134587 GCA_006410675.1 Oreotragus oreotragus
ATGCTGGGAGGGATTGGGGGCAGGAGGAGAAGGGGACGACCGAGGATGAGCTGGCTGGATGGCATCACCGACTTGATGGACATGAGTTTGAGTAAACTCCAGGTGTTGGTGATGGACAGGGAGGCCTGGCGTGCTCCGATTCATGGGATTGCAAAGAGTCAGACACAACTGAGTGACTGAACTGGAACTGGAACTGGGAGATATGGGGAAACATGAGAGCTGAGGTGTAAGGGAGTGTTGAGAGCTCTAGAAACAGATCTAGAGGGAAGGAGAATAGATTTGTACTTGGAGATTTATTCATTTGAGATTGTTACATGACTGTAAGGTAGGAGCTTAATCAACAACAAAGTGAAGCTGTCCACACCCAGAATCTGGTGTAGCATCTATATTGCATGTGTTACATCTCTCCAAACCAGAATTGTTTAGAACTCCCTGCCATTTCCAAACTGTTTGGAATATAATAGGCCTGTGATACTTTTTTTTTTTTTTAATTTAAAGAATGAACTTCAAATGAATCAAGGGTCTATTATGCAATTTGTAAAATCACTGCAGGATTGAAAACTAGGTTGGTTTGCAATAAACAGATCATTTAAAAACGTATTAAATGTCCTGTGAAAACTTTTTTGGAAACCACTGCATATCAGACACAATGCTGGGGTTAAATGGAATGATGGGGTTAACTCATTCTCATCTCCCTTTATAAGGAACTAACAATCTAATGGAAGAGACAGGCACTATAATACCAGGCCTAATGAGATTTCTGTTAAATAGAATTAAAACAAGTGCTTAGGGAGAGTGAATTCTAATTAGGAGAATGAAAGAAGTGAGGAGTAGCAGTTTTTGCAGGTTGGTTTGAATCTGAGATGCATAGAAACTAGTGGTTATCTATCTTTGGTAGATTCTAAACTTTTAGATCCCTGGTGGCTCAGGAAGCCTATGCTTTCTAATTCGCCATACACAGGAATGAGCGTGTAGAGAAACACAAGTAGGGTTCTTGTTTGATCCAATGTAAGGAAAGAGGAGATCTGTGAAACACCCACTTGTGGCTGTGGGAACTAGAAGCAAGCAAGATGGTAGCCATAACTATCAATTCATGACAGGAAAATCAGTATGCAATATGAACTCCATGGCTGGTTATGGGAGAAATAGCAAAGAAAGAGAAGAGTTATAGTGACTGAAAGAAGGAAAGAGTTAAAGAAGACAAAGCACTCCTAAAATTTATTTTGAATTCCCCACCTCTAGTCTCAAAGACTGTATATTGTCACCCTGTTTATGTAACTTATATGCAGAGTACAGCATGCAAAATGCTGGGCTGAATGAAGCACAAGCTGAAATCAAGGTTGCTGGGAGAAATATCAATAACCTCATTTATGCCAATGACACCATGTTTACGGCAGAAAGTGGAGAAGAACTGTTGATGAAAGTGAGAGGAGAGGGAAAAAAGCTGGCTTAAAACTCAACATTCAAAAAACTAAGACCATGGAATCCAGTCCCATCACTTCATGGCAAATAGATGGGGAAACAATGGTAACAGTGAGAGATTTTATTTTCTTGGGCTCTAAAATCACTGCAGATGGTGGCTGCAGTCATGAAATTAAAAGACACTTGCTCAAAAAAAAAAAAAAAAAGAAAAAAGGAAAGAAAGAAAGAAAGTAAGACANAGACCATGGAATCCAGTCCCATCACTTCATGGCAAATAGATGGGGAAACAATGGTAACAGTGAGAGATTTTATTTTCTTGGGCTCTAAAATCACTGCAGATGGTGGCTGCAGTCATGAAATTAAAAGACACTTGCTCAAAAAAAAAAAAAAAAAGAAAGAAAGAAGGAAAGAAAGAAAGAAAGTAAGACACTTGCTCCTTTGAAGAAAAGCTATTGCAAACTTAGACAGCATATTAAAAAGCAGAGACCTTATTCTGCCAACAAAGGTCCATCTGGTCAAAGCTATGGTTTTTTCCAGGAGTCATGTATGGATGTGAGTTGAACCATAAAGAAAGCTGAGCACTGAAGAATTGATGCCTTTGAACTGTGGTGTTGGAGAAGACTCTTGAGAGTCCCCTAGACTGCAAGGAGATCAAACCTGTCAATCCTAAAGGAAATGAGTCCTGAATATTCATTGGAAAGACTGAAGCTGAAGCTCCAATACTTTGGCCATCTAATGTGAAGTGCCAACTCTTTGGAAAAGACCCTGATACTGGGAAAGATTGAAGGCAGGAGGATAAGGGGATGACAGAGGATGAGACAGTTGGATGGTATCACCGACTCAATGGACATGAGTTTGAGCAAGCTTTGGGAGATGGTGAAGGACAGGGAAGCATGGCGTGCTACAGTCCATGGGGTCACGAAGACTGAGTGACTGAACAATAATGTCAAAGCCAAATAGGAGTCTCTGCAGGGGAGTACCACAGCTGCAGAGGATCTCACCTCCTGAATCAGCGGTTGGACAAGCTCACCTCTTTACTGTGCTCAAGCTCTAACTTATAATGGTCCTGTAATACTACTTCTGTATATGCCCGGGTTTGACTAGAAGGGTAAGGGACAAAGTTGACTGCTTCTGGGATTGTAAACATAAAACAAAGTACTTTCCCAATCACCCTGGGTTCAATCCCTGTGTTGGGATGATCCCCTGGATGAGTGCATGGAAACCCACTCCAGTATTCTTGCCTGGAGAATCCCATGGACAGAGGAGCCTGCCAGGCTATAGTCCATGGGGTCACAAAGAACTGGACATGATTGACTGACTAAGCACAATCACCTAGTAACCTTAGGCTACTTCCTAGTGGAAGCCATAGGAAAGAAAGCAGTAATTAGCAGTTACAAAGTTACCAAATATCTGCAAAATCTTAGTTCTTATCCTTAGGAGCAGCTTAAGTACTGGGGACCAATAGTATAGACAGGAAATCAATATTAAATACCCTTTGTACATTAGCTCCTGGAAGTTCACTGTCAACTTCTGAAAATGATCCTCTACAAAAGGCAGCTAAATCTTGGGCAACTTTCATGTGGCTCGGTGACACAGAGGCTAAAGAGTTCCCAAGGGACCCATGGAAGTCAAAGAACAGGAGCTATAGATGATTTTTACAGCATGCTGCTGGGGCTCTGTGTGGGGTCATTTGACCCTTCATTTGCATACAATAACCACTTCAATTCTGTTCACACTGAGAGGTCCTTGCTGGCTAAAAATTTGTGAGTCAGCTAAAAGTTGAAGATATGGTCTACAGGGAAGAAAGTGAGAAAGGTAAGGGAGAAGGAGGAAGGGTGTGCATCAGGGAGATAGAGGGTTTGTAGCAAGCACCTCCCTTGGTTTCCTCTAGGGACATACTTTCTCCCCCTAAGTAACTACTATGGGCTTTCCTGGTGGCTTAGCTGTAAAGAATCCACCTGCAATGTAGGAGATGTGGGTTTGATCCCTGGGTCAGGAATATTTCCAGGAGAAGGAAATGGCAACCCATAGCCTGGCAGGCTGCAGTCCACGTCGTGGCAAGAGAGAAATGACTTAGCAACTAAACAACAACAAAGCAACCAGTATGCTGTAGGAGAGGGTGAACAGAATGATAATCACTCCCTGCTGGAGATGTGACAATGGTTCACATTCTCTTGTCACTAGATACTGATCTCTTCTGAAGTTGATCACCACGTGTTACAAACAGCGAGAGTGTATGTGTCTGCATACACACATGTGCATGAGCTCTTGTACTTTTGAGAACATGTGTGAGTTATGTGTCTAAAATAACATAGGAAAAGAATTGAAGGGGAAAGTGTCATCCTGACATTAGTTGGGCTTCAAACGCCCCAAATCCTGAAGCCAAACAGGAGTCTAAAATGGCCTGTATACATTCTAAGTTTACTTTTTGTAATGGAACTGCTTAGCAAGTGGCTACACACAGAGTGATACACATAACCTTTCACTTGGCTGTTATCATTGACAAACACTTATGGTGTATGGGTCATCCAGTTACCTCTCCTCATATTCCCAGTGATCATATTAAATGAAAAAAAAAAAAAAAACCATGGCTGTCTCAATATTCAAAACAAAGAGGAGAAAACAGGCTGATTTTCTGTTTATCTTCTACCCCAACCTATTTCTGTTTCTGCATCCCAAAATACTGACTAGTATAGCTCCCTAAAATAGGGAAGGCAACTGCTGGCAAGGAGCTTGCCAGCTAAGGCTAAATGGTAAATAAGGTTTGCTTACATACCATTTATGCCTAGTGTACTGGCTTGATTAATAGTGTTCCTTTCCACTCTCAAAACTGTCCCAATTTGAACTATGAACAAAATGGTTACTGGAGATAAAGTGATTCCTTGGTCAACTGTATTTAGGTTTTTTTCCCCCTATCCTATGCTTAGTCACTCAGTTATGACTCTTTGCAACCCCATGGACCACAGCCCCCACCAGGCACCTCTGCCCATGGGATTTTCCAGGCAAGAATACGGGAGTGGATTGACATGACCTCCTCCAGGGGATATTCCCAGGGATTGAATCCAGGTCTCCTACATTGCAGGTGGATTATTTACTGTCTTAGCCACCAGGGAAGCCACTTACCCCCCTAATCTAATGAAAATTTGGACTTCTGTCTGTGTATCCATAACTAGATATTTTCAAGGCTAGTAACTTAAGTGAAAGTAAATGATTTCTAAGTATACAAACTGCTTTAAATATCTGCAGGACACCTCCACAGTTTGGAACCTCTCCCTTATGAGATTTTTTTTTTCTAGTATCTTATTAGTCATGCTTTGTACATGACCTTGGGAGCCAGGGTGTGCTCCAAAATAACATTACCTTGCACACCCCAACCTTCAGCTATTACACTTGGAAATTGAAATCAATTTCCCTTTCCCAACTCTGCCTTTAAGGCCAGGTGTTTGTAAGGTTATTTTGTAGGCAAAAGTGTCTCCACAGTTCAATGGAGCTGATGAACTGGGATGTAGAAAGCCACCCCACTGACAAGCCCACGCATTTGAGGTTGAAATGTGAGACATGCTGTTAGTGAATGGGTTATAGGCTGGCATTCAGATCTAGTTATAGAGCCATCCTATGTAGATGGTAGGCACTGTCCACACATTTTCTTCTTAACTGCTCTTGCACTCCTCGGGGCATGGGTGATATACATTTGCTTTAATTACTTTGGTGGCTTCAGAGCATTTCTCTTCAATGAATAGCAGTTAATTCCTAGGTACATAAAAGATCCTCTCAAGCATCTCCTAGAGACACTAAACTGCTCTGGAAGTAGGAAACAAGATCAAAGAGGCCTCCAGTGTCTATCTGGAATGGAGGAGGGAAAACAATTATAGCAAGGGTTCTTTAACTTATCAGTGTGATAAGAATGCAGATTCCAAAGCTCACCTTCTTAGAGATTCTAATACCTGAATTAAAGACAGGAGGTAGAAATCTACACTGTAGTAAGAATGACTTTGGGAAATTCTGAAGCAATGGCCTCATGACCACTAAATTAGAGAAAGAGTTTTAATTCAGAAAGTTCATAAGAAGGAAAAGGTGACATCAGTTCAGATGAAAGGAAAGTAAGCTATTGGGAAAGGAAGCCATCACTGACCTTGCTGGAGGAAAACGGCCCAAGCAATGGTCCAAACTTGGCAAACCAACTAACCAAAGGAAGTTGGCAAAAGCTGCATACACTCCATTAAATATCTGTAAGAGCCTATTCCTATAGAGAGTAATGCCCCATTCTAATCTCACCACCTGCAGTACAAGAGACAATCGAGCAATTCTACAAAGTTCCGTGCACAGTACCCGGTACACAGCAGATATTCAGTAATGGACAGATTAATGAATAAGAGAGCAAAATGGATTTATTTTCCATGAAGGA
This sequence comes from Oreotragus oreotragus, assembly GCA_006410675.1. Classification (NCBI taxonomy): domain Eukaryota; kingdom Metazoa; phylum Chordata; class Mammalia; order Artiodactyla; family Bovidae; genus Oreotragus; species Oreotragus oreotragus. The sequence continues at coordinate 100,502 of SJYX01006460.1, forward strand.
ACCTCAAAAGACACTTGGATGGAGAAGGAAATGGAAACCCACTCCAGTATTCTTGCCTGGGAAATCCTATGGACAGAGGACACAGTTGGACTACAGTCCATGGGCTCACTAAAGAGTTGGACACTACTCAGCGACTAAACAACAAAAATCCCATGTTAGGGACTGTGTTAAGTTCTTCACATGTATCAAGTGCTTCACTCATTGAAATATCACAGAGTGACAAGAAATATTATTGCCCCTTTTTGCCTTCTAGGAGTGTCTTAGAGGAGTCTAGTAACATGTGCAAATAGACAAAAAACAGTAAGCGGCAGACTTAAGTCCAAAATCAGTCTAATTCCACAAAAGGGGAGCTTAGCCATACCCTTGTCTCTCTGAAGGCCCTGAAGCCCCTCCTAGTGGCTATAGCAAGTTAGGAATTTGCCCAGTATGTTCTATGGTGGTCATTCAATCTGTTCTTGAGGACCTTCTTTCCAACTTTGAAATAATAGCTAGATTAAGAGGTGAAATAGGTTAGTTTATAATTTGTAGAGGGTATGTGGGAACTCACTATCTTGTGTAAAATTTTTTTGTAAACCTAAAATGCTCTAAAAATTTAAGATCTACCAACAAACAAAAGGCCTAGGCTGCTTAAAAAAAAGCAATTTGGAGTTGAGAGAGGCTCCAACTATATGATTCATAGGCTTTCCCAGTCTTAAAGAGCCTATATGATTCATAGGCTATGGCCACAAAGCTCCCTGCCATCCTCAGATGGTGGGACCACAGTCAAAGGACAAGAAGTAAGTATAACAGGAGTAAATATTGCACAAGTGCCTGTTTGCACAATGCCTGCTCCCCAAAGCTATTATTTTTGAAAATTGCACTGAAGCCTTCACATTTTCTGGCCCTTCTCTCAAATCCTTAGCTTTCTCTCCATTTGCTACTTATTACATAGGTAGTATATGTAGACAGGATGAATTTCCTCAAACTCAGGTCTGTGCCTTGAATAAGGGGCTACCTTGGTACACTGGCAACTCAGAAAGAAAATCAACTACAAGGCATTTCTAAAAAAAAAAGGAAGTGCTCTGACTGAGGAGGGAACATGGGAAAATCACTCCCCTCCACAGGCTCCAAGAATGCTTTCTTTTGTCTTATGTATTAGGGAGGCAACAATCCTCCCCACTAGATTATTTTGAAATATTGTGAAGCAGAGACCACCAGTCTGGGAAAGCAGGTGTCAGGGAAGCAAAACAGATGAGCATGTGATCTGAAGTCAAAAAGACCTGGATTTGAATCCATGCACTGCCATATGGAAACTATTAGACCTTGGGAAGGAAATTCAACTTCCCCAGGCAATAATAAAATCTTTCTTTTTCCTGGGAATATTTTGAAGATTGATTAAATGAGATTAACACAAAGAATTTAACATAATACTTGACACTTAATAAGTACTCAACACCAGAAACCAGCTTTATAATGATATGTCATAAGCCATAGCAATGTGAGGAGATCATGTCTGTAAGAACTAAGTATCTTTACTTTTGTCCTGTCTCTGTTGCCTTGGTGATAAGAGGAAAGTGGCAAGGGATTTGTGTACTGATGCTAATTATATATAACTATCTCAGGCAATTGTTTTTACTGTTATTGCCATCTGCTAGAGGCTCTGATTGATACTTCCTTCTCTTGTCTCCATGAGCTGCCTCTTCAATCTCCTAGCTCCCATAGTAAGTCTAAGCCTTTTTAAATGACTGGGCCTCAGTTTATCTGTATCCTGATCAACTTGGCTACAATTCAAATGCTAGCTAACATCACTCAAAATCTAACAAGTGATAAGATTCTAACAAGTTGACTCCCTCAAACACCCAGCTTCACTAATTTTACTGGTATTAGTTGTCTCCTTCCCATACTCCCATCAAACCAAAAGATGATTTGTCAAGCCTATCAGGGGATTGCTCCAGTATTTTCTTGTTTTCATGAATAACTGTTGGGGTTTGGATGCACTTTCAGAACTAGTAGCAATGGTGCCACCTTTCCTTTGTATAATAATTGTTTTCAAAACACTTTCAAATAGGCAATGCTAGAGAAAAGATGCAAGGAAGAAAGTCAAGATATGACAGAGATTGAGAAACTGACACAAAGAGATGGACGAAAATAAAGAGAAACACAAAGACAAGGAGGCAGACACAGAGGTAACAGACACCGAGAGAGGTGGCCTAAAGTCACCAAATGTGAGATAACAGAATTAAAGAGCAAGAGAAGAGTAAACTATGCAGGAGAAGACAAAGCAGAAAACAGCTGATAGGAAAAGGCAAAGGGGAAAAAATTAAAACCTTATGAACTAATATACCCTGAGCTTGGGCCTTAGAGGGGGCAAGGTGCTGTCAGCCAAGGTGCTTTTTCCTGGTGTCCTATCGAGAACATCGATGAACACAAAGGGCCATCTGTCAGCGAAAATGCATGAGCAAAAAAGCTTGAAAGACAAAGCTGATTTTCTTAATTATTTTTTAACCCTTACCTCCTTTTATAAACATAAAACACTACTTTCCCTTTTGTTGTGATAAATCCTTGTTGAGGGGGCTTGCCACTCAATCGTTTGAGAATCACTGATATAGGGCAACTAGAGTGTGTGCTACTGATTTCCATCAGGCAAGAAAAAAATAATCAAATTTTGTTTTCTACCTAAAATTTCTATAACATCAAATATTATCTCCTAAGCCACACATGTCCCCTACCCTATTTTGATATACTCTTATCTTCACACTATTCCCCTTCCTTCACATCATCCAAATGTAATAGAGGAAAACAAATCTGACTCCATATTAGATCTGTTTCTATCACTTTAACCTTTGGATTCTATTGCTTTTCCTTGGAGTTAAGAATGTTGCCTATAGCCTGAAATATACAGGATAGCCCAATTTCAAGTCTCTGACCTTTAAAAGTATAATACTTTTCCATTCACATGAGATATGAAGTTGCAGAACAGAGAATAACATTTGTCTTGCTGGAGGTTTACAGGAACATCGTGAACTGACCTACATGGACAGCAGGAAGAACAAAAGATTCCTATATCAAGAAGTCTCCAACAAATGATCAAGTCCCTCTCTCAAGGTGACTTTAAAAAAATTCTTTGATGAAATGCTTCAGGGAGTTCAGGGTTGAGGGGCATAAGCCACCCATCTCCTCATAGAGCTCTGGAATAAACCTTTCTCTGCTCCAGACTCCACTGTCTCAGTACTGTTTGGCCTCACTGCATGTTGAGCACATGAACTCGAGTCTGGTAACACAAACACACACACAGTGACAAACCTGCCCATTCCTTTGAATTCACTGGCATAAACACAAAACTCCATGTGGGATGCAGGCTGTAGAGTAAGACAAAAGCTTGAAGTGAAAAGAATGCTGTTTCTTTGCAAATAGTCACAGTTGACAATGGTGCATTTCCAGTAAGCTTAGACATCATCCCTTCAAGAGATCTTCCCAGAATTGGCCTCTTCACAATGTCTTCCTTCTGTCTGCAATAGTCCAGGTCTGAGATCTTAAGTACTGCTGTGGCAGAAGCTATAATAAGGATATTTGATGCCCTTTTAAAGGAAGGGATTGGGGGCAGGAGGAGAAGGGGACGACCGAGGATGAGATGGCTGGATGGCATCACAGACTCGATGGACGTGAGTCTGAGTGAACTCAGAGAGACGGTGATGAACAGGGAGGCCTGGTGTGTTGCGATTCATGGGGTCACAAAGAGTCGGACACGACTGAGCGATTGAAATGAACTGAACTGAACTTAAGGCTTAGAAGACTGTATTTCCCTTTAATTTTATAGTAACTATAAGAAGATACTGCTGCTACTTCATAAAAGCAAGGCAGCATGCCCATGTCAGTCCATCCTCAGTGGGCGAAAGGATCCGCTAGCAGTGAAGTGCAGTTAATGCCAAAGAAAAGCCATTAGAAACAGAAGCAGGGAGCATGCAAAGAGCAGCTTCCAACTGAGCTCAGCTAAGTTCCCCTCTTGACCGGTGGGGCAACATTTTTGTATTGGAGGTGGGGAAGGAAGTTGGCCTCTAACTTTGATAAGTCTTCTTCAGATGTTACCAGGTCACTTGAATGATGACCTGGGGCAGGATTTTAGAAAAAAAAATTGTAAAACCCATATTCCAATAGGTGAGTGGCTAGGATGCCATACTCTTGCCATGTGTCTCAGTGCATCAACAGGGAATCACTGACTGCTGTGTGTGAGGAAAATGAAACAGGTTCACTTCACTACACACTTCATAGAGGGGTAGAAGTAGTGGGGAACTTAAATATACAGCAGCAGGTGGGAGCAGGAAAAACTGTATTGAGCAATTTGAATTGCATTGCAAGCGGTACCATGACCAGAAAATTGAAGTCCCTGCTGCCTCACTGGGAACTGGCTAAAGGGCAGTACTATTAAGTATGGCTCTCACCCCTGCTGTGAGACCATGAGTTTTCTCTAACCATCATTACTGCCTCAAACTTTTCCTTGGACAAGATGGGACCCTTAACTCCAACCATAGCCTAAGTCTCTAATCGTGATCAGCTGTTTACATCAGGGGCCAGACAAAATCAGAAGCATCAGTTTGCCCCATCCCTACAGCAAGAGAACCAATTCAAAGTAACATTCTAGGCCAGTAGGTGGGATGTATTATGTTGATATATGAAGAACAGCAAAGAGAAAACTGGGATTGTACAAAGGAAAAAGTCTTGTCTTAGAAATCCTGTGACAGAAGTTCCTCTTACAGGGGCCCAGGGTTAGGCAGACCATTGCTTCTGACTAATTGCCTAAAGTGTGGAATGCAATGCCTATATGAGTACTCAGAGAGCTCCCTCTATAAGGCAGCAGAGAGAGAGAGACACTAATTTCTCCCAACTTGTCAGAAAAACTCATTGTAAGTCAAAGAAAACCTTTACATGCTGGCTTATAAGCTATCTGAAGGATGGTCCTGTGAAAAGTGGGTTTGAATTTTTGAGAAAATAAATTCAGAGAAACCTGGGTTCAACTCCTGGCTGCCCCCACTTCCTAGGCACAAGACCTTGGACAAGATAGTCACATTTTCTGAGTCTCATATTCACCATCTACAACACAAGATTTCTTATGATACTTACCTTGTAGAACTAGTGTAAGAGTTAAAGGAGACCCTGTAAGTAAAGTCCTTAGCAAAGGCCACAGCATAAAAATACAGGCAGTACTACTAATTCTTATTATGATGACCACCACTAATAGAACACAGTTCTCTTGAGAGTTACCAAAAAGAAGAGGCTAATCATTATAAAGAGCTCAAGTCTGGCAGCAAGACTTGAGTTTCAGTATGTGCTCCACCACTCCATAGCCTTTCGCAGGTCCCTAACCTCCTCTGTTGGAGAAGGCAATGGCACCCCACTCCAGTACTCCTGCCTGGAAAATCCCATGGACGGAAGAGCCTGGTGGGCTGCAGTCCATGGGGTCGCTAAGAGTAGGATGACTGAGCGACTTCATTTTCACTTTCCTGCATTGGAGAAGGAAATGGCAACCCACTCCAGTGTTCTTGCCTGGAGAATCCCAGGGACGGGGGAGCCTGGTGGGAGGCTGTCTATGGGGTCACACAGAGTCAGACATGACTGAAGTGACTTAGCAGCAGTAGCAGCAGCAACCTCCTCTGTACCTCTGTTTCCTTGCACGTCTCACAGGATTGCAAAGATTAAATGAGTTAACATATGTGAAACACTTAGAAATAGCACCCAGCACCAAGTAAATGCCAAATCAATATTAGCTAAAATTACTAGTATTTTGGTAAACATCTTGAGGGCTTCACTTACACATCCCAATGGTACCTCCACATCATAGCAGTTTCTCAGTCTGAGTTGCTTAAACCTACTATCTCCACTAGAGCCTAAATCTAGCCACTAAAGTTTCAGCCCACAAATGAGAGTTTGGAACCACATCTGCTCATTAAGATTCTATCCGCAAAGGCATGTGCCATCACACTTCTCCAGAATCCAACCCTCTGTCGTCTCCCATTTATGACTCACAGAGATGCCATAGTTGCATCTGTCATAGTATATTATGTTATGTCAGGAGGACAATGCAACAGCCAGCACAACTGGTTGTGGCATGTAAGAAAATGACAAATAAGTCCTGGAAATTTGAAAAGACAGTTTTTTAAAGGGAGGGAAGGTGCTGAGCCTGGATATGAAATGAAAACTGCTTACAAATTGAAAGATGGAGAAAGGATTTCTTCATTCCAGATTTGGCTGTGGGCCAAGTTGGATGTCCACATAATTTACATTTACAGCCTTCCTTGTACTCTCTCAGAACCCAATATCTGGATCAGCTACTGTAGTAACCCAATTCGGTCTGTCTTCCCTAAAAGGGACCTTTATTCCAGAATGTTCCCTCTCAACTCCCTCCTGTCTCACTCAAAACCCAATTACTATTCCTTCAGTATATCATCTGGGATATACGAGGCTGACCAGATCTTAAGGTGTTACTCTTCTCAGGGGTATATTCCACTGTAAAATATCTTCAGCAGTAGTAGCCTAGGAAAATGTCTCTTTGATCAGAAACACAGGGGACTTTTTGACAGACATAGAAAAGTGAAGAGATTGGATTATTGGGGACCTGTGGAAGTGCCCACTGAACTCATTTTTTTTAACAAATTAATATTAACACTATATGTTCATTCCTTCTCAGGCACAAGAGCTTCAGCAATTAAAAAAAAAAAAAAGATGAGGTCCCTGAGGTCATTTGTGTTCTGGTAGGGAAGAAAATAACCAGGAAAAATATATTTTTAGAATGTGAGCAATATGAAGGGAATTTATTTAGGACAATGATTTATTTACAAGAAAGGGTAACAAGAATGAAGCTGATTGAAAAATTATGTAGAGGCTTCCCTGGTGGCTCAGTAGTGAAGAATCAGCCTGACAATACAGGAGACACAGGTTCAATCCCTGATCCAAAAAGATTCCACATACCATGGGGCAGCTAAGCCCGGGCACCACAACTACTGAGCCTGTGCTCTAGAGCCCGTGAGCCGCAACTACTGAGCCCACGTGCTGCAGCTACTGAAGCCAGCGTGCTTAGAGCCCATGTTCTGCAGCAAGAGAAGCCACTGCAATGAGAAGCCCACACACTGCAACTAGAGAATAGCCCAGACAGCAGTGAAGATCCCGCACAGCCAAAAATAAATAAAAGACATTAAAATATGGAGTATGATAAAGAATGATTTCTTAAGGGGCATCAGGCAGGTCCTATATAAGCTTTAAGACTAAGGTGCATCAGAACGCATTAGTCCACAAATCTTACTTCTTACAACAGGAGACTGGAGGAAAATCTCTGGGATCTGTACACCCTAACTTAGAAAGCTTCATTTTTTGGTGGGCAAAGAACACCTACTATTCTCCCTAAAATATAGCTTCTTTTTTTACCTTTCTGCTTCCATTATTCTCTCAAATGTCATAAAAGACTTCCTTTCTACAAATCATGTTTTTTTTTCTTTTTTCAATACATGATATCTCAGTAATTTGTGTAACATGATCTTAATATTTGAAATCTTCTGCAATTATTTCATGTAGATAGTTCTTTTCAATTTTGTCTTTTATATTTCAATTAATGTTTCATCCAGTACGGTCCATAGACTACCTGGTTCTGAATTACTGTGTGAGCCCATAAAAACAGCAAATTTTTGGACCTTTTCTCAACCCTACTACTAAGTGAGAATCTCTGCAGATGGAGTCTTTTGACTTCAATGTTGTAAAAGTTCTTCAACTGATTCTGATGCATAATAAAGGCTGAGAAAAACTGTCCAGTAAAACATTACTGTCCTAATTAGTAACACTTTTCAAGCCTTTGCCCCTACTGTTGCTTCTTTCTGGAATGCTGTTTCTCTAAATCTCTGTAGAAATTTCACACATCCTTCAAGACTCAGTTCAAATATAGCCTTCTGGATAAAAACTTTGCAATCCAAATATCTCAAACAACCATGATCTCTCTCATTGCCCTGAGTACCAAGCAGGATATAGGAAGAGGTCAACACACTGGCTAAGAGCACAGTTGGGTGCAGTGCGATGGGACAATGGTACCAGAGCCAGAGAAAAATTGCTGATCTGAACCTTGACCTTATTCAGCACCATTTATTTGAGGACTATGGAATCGTATATTTTGCAGCTTGTTTATGGATTCCCAAAGACTCTGTGCTAAGGAGAACCTTAAAGGACATATTGAATCACTCAGATACCAATAGAGAAAAATGGAATCTTGACCCTTACTATGCGCTACACACAAAGATAATTTCAATATGGATTATAGATCAATGTGTAAAAGAAGAAACAACAAAAATTTCAAAAAATACTAGGGCAGTATCTTCCAGGTCTTGAAATAGGGAAAATATTCTAACCTGAAGGAAAATACAATGAATGGGTATTTATTGAAATTAGTAACTTCTGTTTAAAGGATACCAATAAGAAAAAATATATATACGCCACCAAATAGCTTTTGCAACATGCAACTGAAAAAGAGTGTACATCCAGAATTTAAAAAATTATCAACACAATGTTAAATGAGATAATTTATATTCAAAATGATACAAAGTATATAATTCACATTTTATAAAGTTCAAAATATGCAGTTAATCTAATCTACCTAAGTTAGAAATCACGATAGCAGTTACCTTTTGGATGGTAAGGTGGGGATAATGAATATAAAAAATAAAGGAATTTTCTGGAAGCTTGTAATGTTATTTATATGGACCAATGTAATGGTTTTAACAGGTATTTTCACTCTTCACTCTGTGCTCATTCACTATAATTCTTATTGTCTCAGTCAGAGAATCACTTTATATCACATTGGACCTTCTTTTTTTTTTTTTTTTTCTTGAATCATACTCAATTACAATACCGTGCTAGTTTCAAGTGTACAGCAAAGTGATTCAGATATATATATGCATATATATATATATACACACACACATTCTTTTTCAGATTCCTTTCCCTTATAAGTTATTAGAATATACTGAGTACAGTTAATTGTGCTCAGTAAGTTTGTGTTGATTATCTATTTTATATATAGTACTATGTATATGCTGAGCTTCCCTGATGGCTCAGATGGTAAAGAATCCACCTGCAATGCAGGAGACCTGGGTTTGATCCCTGGGTTGGGAAGAGCACCTGGAGAAGGGAACAGCTCTCCACTCCAGTATTCTGGCCTGGAGAATTCCACATGTATAATCCATGGGGTCACAAAGAGTTGGACACAAGTGAGCAACTTGCACTTTCTTTCACTATGTATATGCTAACCCTACATTAGGACTTCAGCTAGTTTCTTGATTCACTCAGTTCCTTCACTATCATAGCCATCTCTCTTTTACAGGCTTGACATGATGACTAGCACAAAGCCTAGCATTCAGAGGGGAACTGACTTTGTATGGACATGAGTGAGAAAAAGAAAGTAATAGAGCAAATAAGAAAAAAACGTAAAAATCTATGAAGGACAGAATGTGTCACTCAGTACAATACTATTTGTGAAAACCATTATTTAAAAGCTCTTTTAAACCAAAACATGGAAGAGCAGTACCCACTGCATAATGTCTGCTCACCTATCACACAAGGTCACATCCAAAAGAAATGAGAAGGCTGTACATGAGAACATTCTCCAGATATTTCTTTATATATTTTAAGATTTGTTTATTTATATACATGAACACACACTAATGTATATTCAACATCCCCACCAACCCTACTCCTTATATCCCTTTATTTGCAGTTTCAATGTTAGTATCTTTGTTTGTTCACTGATAAAACAGTTAAGGTCGCTTGATAGGGATTGCATTGAATCTGTAGATTGCTTTGGGTAATATATTCATTTTCACTATATTGATTCTGTCTCTTATACACATCTAGATGTGTATAAGAGACAGTAGAAATCCTGTGACAGAAGTTCCTCTTACAGGGGCCCAGGGTTAGGCAGACCATTGCTTCTGACTAATTGCCTAAAGTGTGGAATGCAATGCCTATATGAGTACTCAGAGAGCTCCCTCTATAAGGCAGCAGAGAGAGAGAGACACTAATTTCTCCCAACTTGTCAGAAAAACTCATTGTAAGTCAAAGAAAACCTTTACATGCTGGCTTATAAGCTATCTGAAGGATGGTCCTGTGAAAAGTGGGTTTGAATTTTTGAGAAAATAAATTCAGAGAAACCTGGGTTCAACTCCTGGCTGCCCCCACTTCCTAGGCACAAGACCTTGGACAAGATAGTCACATTTTCTGAGTCTCATATTCACCATCTACAACACAAGATTTCTTATGATACTTACCTTGTAGAACTAGTGTAAGAGTTAAAGGAGACCCTGTAAGTAAAGTCCTTAGCAAAGGCCACAGCATAAAAATACAGGCAGTACTACTAATTCTTATTATGATGACCACCACTAATAGAACACAGTTCTCTTGAGAGTTACCAAAAAGAAGAGGCTAATCATTATAAAGAGCTCAAGTCTGGCAGCAAGACTTGAGTTTCAGTATGTGCTCCACCACTCCATAGCCTTTCGCAGGTCCCTAACCTCCTCTGTTGGAGAAGGCAATGGCNTGAGAAAACTTTAGTGGTAGTAAGAGTATCTGAATCCTTTCAGATTGTAGAATGGAATTCTATGTGCAAAATCACTTTTCAACAAAACTCTTAGTACAGTAGCTGTTAAAGAGAAAATCTGTTAAGAGACTTATAGAGAAGGAATCTGATTATTACTTTGCACACATGTTTTATTTTCTGCAAGTAATAAGGAATTTTTACTTATCCTTGTTAAGTTTCACAGAAATGTGCTTCTGTTTCTTAAAATATATTCAATCTGATTGACTTCAGTAGACACTTTCAAACTGAAGACACATGTCTTTCTTCAGATCCAAGATATGTTCTCATGTTTCCTCTTTTTATTAGTCTCTTTTAAGATTCATATTAGAGTTTTTAGAGTATATTTCTTGTCCCTTTAATCTGCTATCTAGTTTTCTGTTTTTACTTTCTGAAATTTTTCACTCATTTCCCTTTCAAGATATTCTATTGATTTTATTTTGTTAATCATACTTTTAATTTCTAATGATCATTTTCCATAAAAGCTAGTTTTGCTTTATGGGTATACTGTCTTCAAAGATTTCTCTAAGGATATAAATTAAAATACATAAAACATTCAGTTGGTTGGGTAGCTGGTTTTCAGCTCCTTACATTATCTCTATTTCTTTCTATTTTAATTTTTATGGTTTTTTCACCTTGGCTAGTCTCTTTTTTGTGGCTTGCATTTATTAAATATTTAATAAAACTTAAGTATTCATTCAAATTTTAAAATGAAAGACTACATTGGTTTAATGTAAGTAGAGCCCATAGTTTCCTTCTACTTTGGACAAATTTATTTTTCCAAATATACTTCTTCCATCAATAGAAAGTTGACTATATCTTCTCATTTTCGAGCTATCAACTGGAGAACTCACTCCATGGTCTACAGCATAGGAGCAGACATATTGAAGAGGGCTCACCAAAAATGTGAAGGTAGAGACTTTACTCTGATGACAGCAACTTCAACACTTGAAACCCTGTCTCTACCAAGACAGATACCTGGATCTCTTTTGAAAACAGTCTTTTTGGGGGGTAAACTTTGCTCCTCTCCACTTCATACCATACTAAACTAAAGCATATATATTTGGCATCTATAAGCCCCCTTTCATTTAGAGTATTTATGTTATGATTCCAAATAAGTCTTTTTCTTTTAAAGGTTTCCCCTTCTTTGAACATACACACAAAGCCCACAGAGCCTAACTGGGGTCTGCACATCCAAGAACAAAAAGGGCTTTAACAGTCAATAATGGAATCCTGTAATCTCACTTACCACTAATTTAGACCTGCCAAGAATGCAATCTCTAACTTGCATACTATGCAGCTATTCAAAAGAATCCCACACCTTAAATCCTCAAAAAACCCCTAGCAAGGTAAGCAATACATATACATGTGTATATGTGCATGCACGTGCACACGCACACACACAGAGAACATAAAGGGGATTGAGAAAAAAAAGAAAACCAAATTATGAAAAAAGTATACAGTCTAGTCCATTATTTTGTATTAAACCTAGAACAATGTCAAAAAAGTCTTTGCTAATAAGAACACAGGAAGTTGTTTAGTCCCTTTATTAGTTTTCATTAGTGTTATGATCACTTCTTGGCTATAATCTTCTCTCCATTCCACTTAATTTACCTGTTACTGTAGATATCGCCACTGAGCTACAAAGCTGGCTAAAATTGTCATGAGTTTCCAGCATTTTTCTTATGAAACCTGACAAATTAACACTGTCCGTCTCTCCTGAGAACTATTCAGTATTACTAAAAGGAGCAGTTATATCGTGACTGCAGGAGCAGCAAGGACAAGCATTATCTGCAATGTGCATGGACCTGCCCAGGGATTCCTTTGAAGATGACTTCAGAAGTCACCTGACATTTCCCTAATATCACTGTATTATAACCCTCGATCTGCTTTTCAGGACTGCTGGGACACAATCTGCATTAGTGTTAGCATATAAGAAGTAGAAATAAAATTATATCCCAAGTATGGATATTTCCTATCTGGTGCTTGAAAAATGAGCCATTTCTCTCAGCCCTCAAAGTCTGTATTTATATTGAAAGCCTCTAGGTCAAAACCAAATATTTATTAACTGGAAAAAAAGTAAATGAAAAATAAAAAGAGTAACAAATAAAACAATTCTAAGTTATGCAAAATTGTTGTTGTTTGGTCAGTAAGTCATGTCTGACTCTTTGAAATCCCATGGACTGCAGCATGCCAGGCTTCTCTATCCCTCACCATCTCCCAGAGTTTGCCCAAGTTCATGTCCATTGAATTGGTGATGCCATCCAAGCATCTCATCCTCGGTTGCCCTCTTCTCCTCCTGCCTTCAATCTTTCCCAACATCAGGATCTTTTCCAATGAGTCAGTTCTTCACAAACTGTGGCCAAAGTATTGAAGCTTCAGCATCAGTCCTCCCAATGAGTATTTAAGGTTGATTTTCTTTAGGATTGACAGGTTTAATCTCCTTGCTGTCCAAAGGACTCTCAAGAGTCTTCTCCAGCACCACAGCTTGAAAGCAACAGTTCTTCAGCACTCTGTCTTCTTTATGGTCCAGCTCTCACATCTGTAACATGACTACTGGTGAGACCATAGCCTTGACTACAGGACATTTGTCAGCAAAGTGATGTCTTTGCTTTTTGACACACCATCTAGGTTTATCATAGCTTTCCTGCCAAGAAGCAATCATCTTCTAATTTCATGGCTGCAGTCACCTTCTGCAGTGATTTTAGAGCCCAAGAAGAGGAAATCTGTCACTGCTCCCACCTTTTCCCTATTTGCCATGAAGTCATAATCATAATCATTTCTCTTCAGTCATTAGACATTTATTCAACACCTACTATTTAAAAAGCACTAAGGAGGATACTTTGGAAATATAAAGGTGTTTAATATATTGTCGCTATCTTCAAAGAGTTTATAATAAATAAAAGTTATAAAAAAATTCATTAGTGTTAGTTGCTCAGTCAAGTTCAAGTCTTTGTGACTCCATGGACTGCAGACCAGCAGGCTCCTCTGTCCATGGAATTCTCCAAGCAAGAATACTCAAGTGGATTACATTCCCTTCTAGGGATCTTCCCAACACAGAGCTCAAACCTGGATCTCCTGCATGGCAAGCAAATTTTTTACCATCTGAGACACCAGGAAAGGCCAAAAAAAATCCCTGTTACTCCCCATAAATAAGGACTGATTATGATAAATACCAGGTACATGAAAAGTGAAATGTACAAAGATTGCTTATTCTCAAACCTTTGGCATAGAATTCCTACTTGAATGAGAATAATGGGATTAAAGAATAGGCGGAGCCTGCAGAAAGGGAAAGTCTAGTTCTATTTAGGAGTATTTAATTGAAGGAGAGGAAAGGTAAACCTCTGGGACGTAATTAGGTAGTCCAAGGGCAAGAAAAAACAACTAACAGTATTAAAGATTCGACTAAGATAATGCAAATCAAGACCACAATGAGATACCACTTCACACCAGTCAGAATGGCTGCGATCCAAAAGTCTGCAAGCAATAAATGCTGCAGAGGGTGTGGAGAAAAGGGAACCCTCTTACACTGTTGGTGGGAATGCAAACTAGTACAGCCACTATGGAGAACAGTGTGGAGATTCCTTAAGAAATTGCAAATAGAACTGCCTTATGTCCCAGCAATCCCACTGCTGGGCATACACACCGAGGAAACCAGAATAGAAAGAGACACATGTACCCCAATGTTCATCGCAGCACTGTTTATAATAGCCAGGACATGGAAACAACCTAGATGTCCATCAGCGGATGAATGGATAAGAAAGCTGTGGTACATATACACAATGGAGTATTACTCAGCCATTAAAAAGAATACATTTGAATCAGTTCTAATAAGATGGATGAAACTGGAACCAATTATACATACACTGTTGGTGGGAATGCAAACTAGTACAGCCACTATGGAGAACAGTGTGGAGATTCCTTAAGAAATTGCAAATAGAACTGCCTTATGACCCAGCAATCCCACTGCTGGGCATACACACCGAGGAAACCAGAATAGAAAAAGACACATGTACCCCAATGTTCATCGCAGCACTGTTTATGATAGCCAGGACATGGAAACAACCTAGATGTCCATCAGCGGATGAATGGATAAGAAAGCTGTAGCACATATACACAATGGAGTATTACTCAGCCATTAAAAAGAACACATTTTTAGCAGTTCTATTAAGATGGATGAAACTGGAACCGATTATACAGAGTGAAGTAAGCCAGAAAGAAAAACACCAATACAGTATACTAACACATATATATAGAATTTAGAAAGATGGTAATGAGGACCCTGTATGCAAGACAGCAAAAGAGACACTGATATGTAGAGCAGACTTTTGGACTTTGAGGGAGAGGGAGAGGGAAAGGGTGAGATGATTTGGGAGAATAGCATTGAAATATGTATACTATCATGTAAGAAATGAATCGCCAGTCTATGTTCGATGCAGGATGTTTGGGGCTGGTGTATGGGGATGATCCGGAGGGATGATGTGGGGTGGGAGGTGGGATGTGGGGGTTCATGTTTGGGAGTTCATGTACACCCATGACGGATTCATGTCAATGTATGCCAAAACCAATACAGTACTGTAAAGTAAAATAAAGTTAAAAAAAAAAAAAAAAACACAGTTAAGGTCATGAGCTTTTCCTTAAAGCCAAGGAAAGACAAACAGGAAAGATTCAGGGATGAAATGAGTTAATCTAATGGTTCTCAGGACATCAGTGTGACTTATAATCACCTAGAGGAGTTTGGTAGGCGGGGTCGCTAAGAGACAGACACGACTGAGCGACTTCACTTTCACGCATTGGAGAAGGAAATGGCAACCCACTCCAGTGTTCTTGCCTGGAGAATCCCAGGGACGGTGGAGCCTGGTGGGCTGCCATCTATGGGGTCGCACAGAGTCGGACATGACTGAAGTGACTGAGCAGCAGAGGAGTTTGTTAAAGTACAGATTCACAAGCCTGCCCCTAGAGAGTTTACATTTCAAAAGTACCATAGGAGATTCTGCTGCAGGTGGTTTATGGGGAGAGAAACTGATCTTATTCAACACTCTACCCTTCCTTAGAATTATTGTATCATCATGCTATATATACACACATTAAGCTATATATAATATATATACTAATTTTTATACATTTATTATATATATATACCCTATGCTATATATAATATAGTACATGCTAATTTTTAAAATTTTTATTTTCTAGAAAAAAATCTATAAAATTTACCATGTGTCATACTAATTGCCTCTTTTCTGTAAAATTGTATTGGATTATTTTGCAGTAGAAAACCATTAAAACGTGCACAAAGAGAAGCAGCTATTTAAAGGAACCCCATGGTGAATCCTTCTGTAACATGAAAAAATAACTCTTGCTTTATTAGTTGCATAAATAAATATTTTCATATCTGAGTTCACCTGCTGGGAAAAAAATGCTCTCCCCATTGTCTAGGTCCTTTTGGCTGGCTTTCTGTTCAATATGTGACCTTCTCATAATTCTGTGATTTACATGGAACTATTCAGAGACACAGACAAGTAGAGTTGTATGTTAACTAGAGTGAGTGGATTGAAGGGCTTCCAAGAACCAGTAGGGCAAAAGATAAAAAGAGCATAGGCCTCTGTATGGAAGGAAAACAAAATAAAAGGGAAGAGGTTAAACCCAAGAGAAGAATTCCATAACTGTATATTTATGATGGCTCACGTTATGAGACTCAACACCACTAGACTTGAAATGTTCTTTTTTCCAAACTGTAGAAGGAATTACGGAGCCAGAGAAAAAATCTAGTTACTAGTTCCTTCAACAGAAAGGTAAGCTTAGGGAAATATCTAACTTGATGTAGGGTATGCCCACAGAGAACTAGGAAGTGAAGACTAGTTAGAGAACCAAGAAATGAAAGATATAGGTCAGAAAGGGGCTGTATTTGGAGAATATTTCAAGTCAATAGTGCCAAGGTTACTTATATGTCTCACTGTTTCTCTTTAATGCTCTGTGCCCTGTGATAGCCTCATACATAAAGTAGATTTGTCAAATGTTATGAAAACAGCCAAAAAGAGTGGTATCAAAACTAACCACTGGGAACTGAATGGATGTTGTACTCTCAGGTCACATCCCAAAAGGAGGCCATGATGATGAAGTTATAGCAGCAAAGAAAAGTATAAGACTTTTTGAATCATACAGTCTATATATTAGATCAAAAAGAAGTCAACACTTTGGCGAGGACGATCCAAATCTGTATCATGAAACACATGGCACTGAAGTATAAGCACAATAAATAAGATGACATAGAAAAGATTCCAAGGATAGCATTGCAAATTCAACACTGTCAGTTCCCTTTCTCTTAATTCCCTATCAGTCTCAACTTATTTCCAAAAGATAGGACCCACACCTCCACACCTTGTCTCTCTTTGGCCATGCCATTCAGCTTGCAGGATATTAGTTCCTCAACCAGGGATCAAACTTGGGCCCCTGGCAGTGAGAACACTGAGTCCCATCCACTGGACTGTCACGTAATTTCCCACAGTACCCTTAAAAACAAACAAACAAACATGGAATAATACTATGGTGGGCCATAGACTACTCTGGCAAAAATTCAATTCAGCAAATTATTTCTGCACACCTAATATCTGCCTAGTACTATGGAGGACACAAAGATAAATCAAACGCAATTTCTACCTGAAAGAAGATAATAATTTATAAATGAAACAAGATATGCACGAATGACCTCAATTCAAAGAACAAGCCCAAATGCCATAGATTCCTATTAAATCCCAGGAAACCCAGTGGTTATTTTTTAATTACACACAAGAGTTAATCAGAAGTAGAAATGCATAATTAATAGAATTTTATTTCTCTTAATTGCTAGCAGCATATCAAACCAATCCATCTGAAAGACAACTCACTCAAGATGAAGGGAATATACGAAACACAGAAAGATTTTATGATGGCATCAATGAAGAAAATCATCCTAAACTCAAGTGCCAAACTGTTCATCATTGACATCTGAGGGAAAATAAAGGAAGGAAACCAAGGGCTGTGCTCCTTAAACGTTCAACTCTATCTTTAACTACCCCTTTGGCATATCTTCCTGTCTGAAGAAAACACATGATACAACAGGACTCCAGGCAGGAAAAAGAAACAGCTTCTCTTCCCAGAAACACTATCATGTTCCCAGAGTTGATTCTACCAAGAATTTACCCATGGCCTTCTTTGGGAACAAATTTCTACAAGTCCAATTCATACTCTCTTTGGAGGTTAATAAGTTTCAACTGTTAAAGCAGTGGTTTTCAAATGTTATTTTAAAACTGGAACTTTTTCTTTTGACCCTAAATGGTCAAGAAATCAAATATGAAAAAGAGATCAAAGCGAAGCTGGTATGGTTGCAGCTGGGCTATGGATGCATGGAACCCTGCTGCCTGAGTCTAGTCTTCTCCCCAGCCCTTTAGTCTCTCCTGAGGGGGCCTGGCAGAATCTCCAGGAAAAAGGTAGGCTTTGAACTATTATTATATCAAAATCAAAAAGTGATTTTAATAACTGGGCAGACTCCCTCAGAAAAGGAATGATAATATTTTTAACAAAATATCTTGATGGTCAACTGGGTATAAAAGGCGAGATCAGGAGGGTCTGGGTTGGAAAAAAAGTTTAAAAATAGAGCAAGTTAAACTTCCCCACACAAGAATTAAATAAGAGTTTGTCATGAGGAGAGAGGAAAAGCACATTTGTGATACTGTGGAATATTTTTGATGCTGTGAAATTTTCCCACACCAGCTTTTACAGCTCCTGACATGATGGTTTGACTTGATGATTCAGCTTTACCATGGTGTAAAAATGATATACCTTTACTAGAAGCCATACTTGGAATTCTGAATTTTGATTTTTTTTCCCCAGGCTAGCCATGTGTAGTAAGATATTCTCTCATGATGCTGGTCAATGCAGTGATCTGCAGCTCCCAGTCAGCCAGGCAATCATGAGGGTAAACAACAGAAACACTTAGAATAGTGTGCCCACACAACCATTCTGGTTTTCACTTTCAGTACTGTATTCAGTGAATTCCATCAGACATTCCATACTTTATTATAAAACAGGCTTTGTATAAAATGATTTTAGCCAAACTATAAGTTAATGGAAGTGTTCTGACCATGTTTAAAATAGGTTTAGGCTAAGCTATGATGGATGTGTGTGTGCTCAGTCACATCCAGCTCTTTGCAACCCCATAGACCGTAGCCCATCAGGCTCCTCCGTCCATGGGATTTCCCAGGTAAGAATAGTGGAGTGTGTTGCCATTCCCTTCTCCAGGGGATCTTCCCTAACCAAGGATTGAACCTGTCTCTCCTGTGTCCCCTGCATTGGCAGGCAGATTCTTTACCACTGAGCCACCTGTGAAGGCAGTATGACTGGTATGTTACATGTTTTACGTGTATTAGGTGCATTTTGCCCTTACAATAGTTTCAAACTAGGAGGGGTTTATCAAGACTTAGTGCCATTGTAAGTCAAATAAGACACTTAAAAGTGTGTATTTGTTGTGGAAATCAAAGAAATATCACTGAGTTCCCAAGTCTGAATTGGCATGTGACAAAGGAAAGAGAAAGAGAATAATGAGAGAAAGAGGCCAGTAAGAACAACATCTCAGTGGAAGTAAAGACTCAGAATCAGAAGTAAGAATAAATTGTGAGCCAGCCATTTTAATTACAGCATAAAACAACCGAGAGGGCAGGGAATTTCTGACAGAATGTGGGATAGTGTCCTGAAATGATTTTATCTGAATTTCAAACAACACAACGTGGACTTCCCTGGTGTCCTACTGGTTAGATTTCTGGGCTTTTACTGTGCTGGCTTGAGTTCAATCCCTGGTTGGGGAAGATCCCACAAGCCGTGAGGTGTGGTGAAAAAAAAAAAAAGTCAAAGAGCACAACTTACTTTAGATCCCAAACCTGTATGGTACAGGTGGGGACTGTGGGGACTGTGGCATTTCTGTCTGAGGTTGGAATGAAAAATAACTTAAAAGTTTACTGTAATTCTCACTCCAAGTTGTCAGCCCTTTCAAAGAGAGAAAAAGACCAAGAGGCAGAGGCAGAGAGACTTATCACAGGGACTTCCCTAACACTCTCAGAAAAAAAGTAGAGAAAAGAGAGAGAAGGATGAAGTAGTAATGAGAGTAGAGGAGAAAATTAGGAATTAAAAAAAGAGAGAGAGAGAGAAAAAAAAAGAAGAGGTATAACATAAAGTAAGACAGGTAGAAGACTAGGAAAAGAGGGGGAAAAAAGGGTGAGCATTTCCAGCCAAGTCATGAAAGCTCCTTCCAAAACTTAGAACTCAAACATTCAGAGTGGACGACACAAGCATCATTTGATTATGTGAGTGAGTTGTTTTTATCACCAGAAGCCAACCATAATTTCAAGAAGAGGGCTATATAGAAATATCTTCTATTGTTCATGGCTCCTACAAATCGCATTCCAGGGTCCCACACCAATAATGTTCAGTAAATGCTGGTTAAATGGGGGGGGAATCACTCCTTGGTCACCCCTGTCTATGTATCTAGGCACATGTCCTTTTATCACTTTCACCCTCAGGTGTAATAAAGTACCTAAAAATCCTTTATGACCTCATGTTAGTTCAAATTTCTAGGACTTTGCCCATTTTAGATTTCCCTACCAGAAAGGTCCTTCTTCACTTTGTCAGCCTGCCAAAATCCTTAATCCTCACCCTATGCCCTTATCATACTATTCATGGGGTTCTCAAAGCAAGAATATTGAAGTAGTTTGCCATTCCCTTCTCTAGTGGACCACATTTTCTCAGAGTTCTCCACCATGATCCACTCATCTTGAGTGGCTTGCTCCTTGGAAGAAAATCTATGGCAAACTTAGACAGCATATTAAAAAGCAGAGACCTTACTCTGCCAACAAAGGTCCATCTAGTCAAAGCTATGGTTTTCCCAGTAGTCATGTATGGATGTAAGAGTTGGACCGTAAAGAAAGCTAAGCACCTAAGAATTGATGCTTTTGAACTGTGGTGTTGGAGAAGACACTTGAGAGTCCCTTGGACTGTGAGAAAATCAAACCAGTCAATCCTAAAGGAAATCAGTCTTGAATATTCATTGGAAGGACTGATGCTGAAGCTCCAATATTTTCGCCACCTGCTGCGAAGAACTGACACATTTGAAAAGACCCTGATGTGGGGAAAGACTGAAGGCAGAAGGAGAAGGGGATGACAGAGGATGAGATGGTTGAATGGCATCACTGACTAGATGGACATGATTTTGAGCAAGCTCCAGGAGCTGGTAATGGATAGGAAAGTCTGGCATCCTGCAGTCCATGGGGTCATAAAGAACTGGACACGACTGAACGACTGAACTGAACACCTTATGCACACCCCCATTATTTTATTTATCATTCAACACATTTATAAACTGTATATATGTTTGCTTCACCAACAGAACTGTGAGATTTAGAAAGATAGATCCAATGTCTTTCCAAGCCCACACAGTATTCCCAACACTTCTTTTTCACTCAAAGTTTGTTATCTATGACTATCTTTTTAGCCAATATGTGAACTCCTTGAGAGAAATGGCTGTATTATCAACATAACTAAGTGGCTAGAAAACATCACAACCCCTCACCCATATGTGGGATGCAGCATATGTTGGTTAAATTAAGACAACAGTTATAAAACACAATTATTAACACAGCAATTATAAAATCTGATTATAACCTGAATGCTTAATGTTTAAAAGACAAGCAATTATAAAGATTTTGGAATCATCATTAGGCAAAGGTCTTATGTCCTCCTCGAGTTTCTTCATTCCTTTGAAAGGTTATTTTCTGTTTCTGCATCTTAATATTTTAAAAGTTGTATATTATTCTTCACTGAAACATCAAGCTAGTGAAAAGATTAAAAGAAAAAGCATTGAAATCAGACAAATCTGGGTCTAAATTCTGCTTGTTATTTATGACTTGTGTGATCTTAGGCAAGTTATCTGATCTGAGCCCCAGCTGCATCACCTATAAAATGTGGAGAAAAATAAGTATAAATTCCTCATATTAAATATGTAACATAGAATTTGACAGATTATAAGTGTGGACTGCAAAAATATTCACAATCTAAAACTTGATAGCTAGGTTTTATTGGGCTGAAATTTTTCGGACTTCAAACCCAAAAGACAGCATTCTCAAGTAACCCTGAGAGAACTGCTTAGAGGGGGTGAGGAAGAAAGACAAGGCATGCAGAATTTGTGACAAAATTAGTCTGGACATCAAAAGATTACTGTTAATTAAAGAAAACAGATATGTCAAGTTAAGGAATTTAGTGCTTTTCTATGTATTGCCAAATTCAGACTTAAACTGAAGAAAGTAGGCAAAACCACTAGACCATTCAGGTGTGACCTAAATCTAATACTTTATGATTATACAGTGGAAGTGGGAAATAGATTTAAGGGACTAAACCTGATAGAATGACTGATGAACTAGACAGAGGTTTGTGACATTGTACAGAAGATAGGGATCAAAACCATCCCCAAGAGAAAGAAATGCAAATAAGCAAAATGGCTGTCTGAGGAGGCCTTACAAATAGCTGAGAAAAGAGGAGAAGCAAGAAACAAAGGAGAAAAGGAAAAATATAACCGTTTGAAACGAGAGTTTCAAAGAATAGCAAGGAGAGACAAGAAAGCCTTCCTCAGTGATCAGTGCAAAGAAATAGAGGAAAACAGTAGAATGGGAAAGACTAGAGATCTCAAGAAAATTAGAGATATGAAGGGAACATTTCATGCAAAGATGGGTGCAATAAAGAACAGAACTGGTATGGACCTAACAGAAGCAGAAGATATTAAGAAGAGGTGGCAAGAATACTTAGAAGAACTGTATGAAAAAGATCTTCATGACCCAGATAATCACAATGGTATGATCATTCACCTAGAGCTAGACATCCTGGAATGTGAAGTCAAGTGAGCCTTAGGAAGCATCATTACTAATAAAGCTAGTGGAACTGATGGAATTCTAGCTGAGCTATTTCAAATCCTAAAAGATGATGCTGTGAAAGTGCTGCACTCAATATGCCAGCAAATTTGGAAAACTCAGCAGTGGCCACAGGACTGGAAAAGGTCAGTTTTCATTCCAATCCCAAAGAAAGGAAATGCCAAAGAATGCTCAAACTACTGCACAATTGCACTCATCTCACTTAGCAGCAGCAGCAGCACAAACTTATAAAGAAATGCTCAAAATTCTTCAAGCCAGGCTTCAACAATACGTGAACCATGAACTTCCAGGTGTTCAAGCTGGTTTTAGAAAAGGCAGAGGAACCAGAGATCAAATTGCCAACATCCGCTGGATCATGGAAAAAGCAAAAGAGTTCCAGAAAAACATCTATTTCTGCTTTATTGACTATGCCAAAGCCTTTGACTGTGTAGATCACAATAAATTGTGGAAAATTCTGAAAGAGATGGGAATACCAGATCACCTGATCTGTCCCCTGAGAAATCTGTGTGCAGGTCAAGAAGCAACAGTTAGAACTGGACATGGAACAACAGACCAGTTCCAAATAGGGAAAGGAGTATGTCAAGGCTGTATATTGTCACCTTGCTTCTTTAACTTATATGCAGAATACATCATGAGAAACGCTGGGCTGGATGAAGCACAAGCTGGAATCAAGATTGCCAGGAGAAGTATCAATAACCTCAGATATGCAGATGACACCACCCTTACGGCAGAAAGTGAAGAAAAACTAGTCTCTTGATGAAAGTGAAAGAGAAGAGTGAAAAAGTTGGCTTATAGCTCAACATTCAGAAAACGAAGATCATGGCATCTGGTCCCATCACTTCATGGCAAATAGATGGGGAAACAGTGGAAACAGTGTCAGACTTTATTTTTTTGTGCTTCAAAATCACTGCAGATGGTGATTACAGCCGTGAAATTAAAACACTTACTCTTTGGAAGAAAATTTATGACCAACTTAGACAGCATATTAAAAAGCAGAGACATTACTTTGCCAACTAAGGTCAGTCTAGTCAAGGTTATGGTTTTTCCAGTAGTCATGTATGTATGTGAGAGTTGGACTATAAAGAAAGCTGAGTGCTGAAGAATTGATACTTTTTGAACTGTGGTGTTGGAGAAGACTCTTGAGAGTCCCTTGGACTGCAAGGAGATCCAACCAGTCCATCCTAAAGGAAATCAGTCCTGAATATTCATTGGAAGTACTATTGTTGAAGCTGAAACTCCAATACTTTGGCCATCTGATGGGAAGAGCTGACTCATTTGAAAAGACCATGATGGTGGGAAAGATTGAAGGCTAGAGGAGAAGGGGACAACAGAGGATGAGATGNTGGTCCCATCACTTCATGGCAAATAGATGGGGAAACAGTGGAAACAGTGTCAGACTTTATTTTTTTGTGCTTCAAAATCACTGCAGATGGTGATTACAGCCGTGAAATTAAAACACTTACTCTTTGGAAGAAAATTTATGACCAACTTAGACAGCATATTAAAAAGCAGAGACATTACTTTGCCAACTAAGGTCAGTCTAGTCAAGGTTATGGTTTTTCCAGTAGTCATGTATGTATGTGAGAGTTGGACTATAAAGAAAGCTGAGTGCTGAAGAATTGATACTTTTTGAACTGTGGTGTTGGAGAAGACTCTTGAGAGTCCCTTGGACTGCAAGGAGATCCAACCAGTCCATCCTAAAGGAAATCAGTCCTGAATATTCATTGGAAGTACTATTGTTGAAGCTGAAACTCCAATACTTTGGCCATCTGATGGGAAGAGCTGACTCATTTGAAAAGACCATGATGGTGGGAAAGATTGAAGGCTAGAGGAGAAGGGGACAACAGAGGATGAGATGGTTGAATGGCATCACCGACTCGATGGACAAGAGTTTGAATAAACTCCAGGAGTTGGTGATGGGCAGTGAGGCCTGGTGTGTTGCAATCCATGGGGTCACAAATAGTTGGACATGACTGAGCGACTGAACTGAACTGATGTATAGGAAGATGCACAAATCTGGGCTCACTGAAATCATTGCTTGGATATGCACTTCAGCTATCTAGGGCCAGTTTCCTGTTTTCACATCCTAAGCTTCCTTTCCTCAGGGTTCACCTCAAGAGTGGCTGCAGTATGATGGCCTGCTAGATGGCAGATATGCTTTCTTTCCTGAGTTCACTCAGGGATCATCAACTTACATCCATGACGGCTACAATTGCTTTGTTTACTGATATGGCAGAATACATCCAATTTCTCATAAGCAATCAATTAGCACTAGCCAACAATATTGAAAAGTACAATCAAGGTTCAGTATATATCCCCCTTAAATATGTCACAATCCCTGAATGAAGCACACTGTACCTTAAATGTAGCCTTTTAAATCCCCACTCACTTGTCTCCCACAGCCCTTTCCTAATAAGGGACCAAGTGTAGAGAATTGGTTTCAAATGGACAGGAATATTCCTTTAAGATTTCAGAGGCTTTGGGACCCTCTGATCTTATCTCCAGGCCTGCCTCTACATTCAGTGCAAAATATCCCATAGACCACAAGGCAAATGAAATACCTCATTATCTGGAGTCTGGCTCCCTGTGATGAAGCAGCTTCTCTCCTCCTTTAAAAAAATATATATCTTGCTATATTTTGAATATCTGAGCCTTGTAAAATGTCTTCTGATAATAAAGGGATGTAGGGCCTTTAAACAAAATCAGAAGCAAGGCTGAGAATGACTTGGGAGACCAATTGTATGCAGATGGCTTAGCAAATGGCAGAGGGAGGGGACGATGTTAGCAGCTTGCAGTAACTTGGAAGCTGGCAGCAAGGAAAGGGCTAATTGGCAAAGAGCCATTTCAAGGATTCACTCTGCTGGCATGAAGCCACAAAACAGTCATCTACCTCATTTTTTTTCTTATTTCTGATTCCATTTATGGGAATACTGGAGGTTATACTGACTTCAGGCGCCAGGTCAGTCAGTGGCAAACTTTATCTGTACAAAGTTAGATTGGAAATGTTTTATGCTCTGCAGACCATATGGTCTCTGTATCAGCTAATCAGCTTTGTTATTGGAGCACAAAAAGAACCACAGACCGTAGGAAATGGATAGCTCTGTGTTCCAATAAAACTTTATTTACAAAACCTGCCTGTAGGCTAGATTTCAACCATAGGTCATAGTTAGAACCACCTCTGCCCTAGATAAATTCATCTACAGATGCCAAGAAGGGAAGAGTATTTCTGGAAATGGGAATGACATGTACAAAGCCAAGATCATGAGGTTATGGCCACTGGCTAGCTATGAAACCCTGGGTAAACTTCAAAATCTGTTTATGGCTCAATTTATCTGTGAAATAAAATAATGTCTAGGACCCTTTCCATTGCCAAAATTATCTGACTTTCTTGGCACAGTAGTGATTGTCAAACATTTTTCAGCATTCAGTTAAATCTTTTGTTTAACCAAGTCTATGTACTTAGCACTTTGTGTAGAAGCACTAAATGCATAAAAGATGAAAATGGAGTTAGTCTCTCTGAAGTAAATGAAGGAACTCTGAAGTCTTGCTTTCATATTATCAATCCAAATTACTGACCATTCCCAAATTCTTGACCATTCCCAAATTATTGATTCTCACCCATAGTTTTAAAAATCCCCTATCATATTAAGGAATTTAATGATGAGGGCTTCCTAGGCGGCTCAGTGGTAAAGAATCTGCCTGCCAATAAAGGAGATGCAAGAGATGCAGGTTCGATCCCTGAGTCAGGAAGATCCCTTGGAGGAGGGCATGGCAACCCACTGCAATATTCTTGCCTAGGAAATCCCATGCACAGAGGAGACTGGCAGGCACAGCCCATGGTGTCACAAGGAATTGGACACAACTTAGCAACTAAAGAGCAGCAATAACAGCAATAATTTCATTACAAAAATATTATTTTAATTCATTACATGTTATGAATCTCTTTCACATATATTTTCCCCTTAACCTGAATTTCCCAAGCTAGCCCATCCTCATGTTAAGGAAGAATTTAACCCAAAGGGATAACTATGAACATTTCAGGAAGCATGGCAAAGGAAAGGAGAGTTTATTAAAACAAGGATGCACTGATATATTTTGGTTTATTTTTACTAAAGATCTTAGAAGCACAAGAGATTAGTAAACATTCACTCAAATATTTGAGTTACTTTGGCTAAATTAGTCAGAATTTTTAATTAATGTGACACTTATATGACTAATAATCCACTGTGTTGGCTTGCCTTGAATAATTTTTGTCACAGAGGTCCATCATGCATTTCTACAATCTACAATTAATAGATTGGAAATTGAGCTTTCCTGTTTAATTAGTGATGGCATGAAGACTGTTCACTATTTATTATACTACCTATTACACTACCTATATAATAGCTTGTGTGTAAAAGGGAGAGACAAAGGAAAGGAGGGAAGGATAAAAAGGAGTAAGGGAAGGAGAGGGAGGTAGAGGGAGAGATTCCATTTGCTTAGAAAACAGAGGAAGAGAAGGGGGGATTCATTTAGGACAGAACTGAAAAATAACTGCTTCCACAAAATCATTGGAGTTCAAAGCAGCAAAATCAGATCTAAACTGGGATTTTTAAAACCTACTATTATCTCATCTGTTATTCTGAATACCCTCAAAAAGCCAATAATACCATGGCTGGCTGGCATCTAGGGGGCAATTTTATTCAAGCCAGCTGGTTTTTCCTAACAGCACCTGCAAAATTAAGCTAAATTAACTAAAAGACTATCTCAAATTATTAGCACTGCCTGCAGGGACTCCAGCAGTGATATAGGATGATATCAACGACCAAAATAAAGGAAAAATATGATCAAACTATCTTGCTTCAAATAATTTCACTATACATAATGGTCACCAAAGGCCAAATGAAAGGTTCTATGATTTACTGAATATTTCTATCCCTTATGAGATCTTACAAGTAGAAGCAGATAATACCACATTTATTTATTATACTAACTGTGCAATAAATGTAAAGAAAGTGGAATACATATGCTGAGTTGGAGGAGTGAGTTAAAACAAACAACAAAAAAGGAATTGCTTGGAATGGTGTATCATGAAATGGAAATAACAGTCAAAGAAAACCAAAATGGTGAGGAACTAAGTTTCAGGGATCAAGATAACAGGAGTTAAACAACAGTCTTTTCAGAGTGGGCCAATGGATGCAATCAAAGAGCAGATTAGATTAGAGCAGATTGCCCTCTTCTTTTACATGGAGAATTTATGTCATGTGGATCATATGTGAAATTAAATGTTATGCAAACACAGATTCAAGCCTTTGTTATCAAACCTGATGTGAAAATGAAAGTGTTTGTCATTCAGTCGTGTCTGACTCTCTGTGACCTGATGGACTGTAACACACCAGGCTCTTCTGTCCATGGAAGTCTCCAGGCAAGAATACTGGAGTGGGTTGCATGCCCTCATCCAGGGGATCTTCCTGACCCAGAGATTGAAGCCAGATCTCCTGCATTGCAGGCAGATTCTTTTCTGTTTGAACTACCAGGAAAGCTCTGGTCATCATACTTGATGACCACTTGTTAACCCCTCCAAGCAGACAGTAGTCACTGCAAAGTTCTCTGGAATAAATTTTCTGTTTCTATCCTTAGACGTTAATAAGGACAAGAAAGTCCCAAGAGTAGGCAAGTGGAATGAAGGGGGCAGAAAAACAGGGGGAAGAGAAACATTGATTTCAAGCATACCAATTGTTGGATAGAATAAACCAGGGCATCTTAATTATTAGTCTACACCAGCATGTCACAAGGAAGAAAAAAGTGTATACTCCTGAAGGAAGTTCAGTTGAGCTGCTCAGTATTGTCTGACTCTGCGACTCCATGGACTGCAGCATGCCAGGCTTCCCTGTCCATCACCAACTCCTAAAGCATGCTCAAATTCATGTCCATTGAGTAAGTGATGCCATCCAACCATTTCATTCTGTTGTCCCCTTCTCTTCCTGCCTTCCCAGCATCAGGGTCTTTTCCAATGAGTCAGTTCTTCACATCAGGTGGCCAAAGTATTGGAGCTTCAACTTCAGAATCAGTCCTTCTGATGAATATTCAGGACTGATTTCCAACCAGTCCTGAAGGAAAGTAAGAGCTATTTTCCAGATGGAAGGAAATGAATGCAGTGGAGCAATAAACTAAAATTAAAACATACACATGAACACATGACAAACCTATATTATTAAGAATCACTTCAGTGACTAAGAACTTGCTATTTCTTGAAGTATGCTCTTGTAAGGCTCTGATTCTTAGAAATACTTCCTTATCTTGTTCTGAGTTGTCTGTATACTTTTAGCCTACCAGCGTACCTCAACCTTTCTGTGGCTATACAGAATTAACCTCTTTCATCTCAGCCCTTCAGATATTTGGGTCACCTTTCTACTTCCTTTTCAGCAGCTCTTTTATTTATTTGGCTTCCTTAAGTCATTGCTCAGAATCCTTAGAATTGCTCTCTTTGCCTATAACCCATGTTTTCCTAGATCTTAGAAGGCAATGGCAATCCACTCCAGTACTCTTGCCTGGGAAATCCCATGGACGGAGGAGCTTGGTAGGCTACTGTCTATGGGGTTGCGAAGAGTCGGACATGACTGAGTGACTTCACTTTCACTTTTCACTTTCACGGACTGGAGGAGGAAATGGCAACCCACTCCAGTGTTCTTGCCTGGAGAATCCCAGAGATGGGAGCCTGGTGGGCTGCCCTCTATGGGCTCACACAGAGTTGGACACAACTGACATGACTTAGCAGCAGCAGCAGCCTGTTGTAGACACAGTTCTGGGAAACAAACTCACTCAGAAGGACAATGCAGATAGTGGAGTGTAGTTTATTACACTGGCGGGCCCAAGGCAGAGTTTCCTCTTAGCCAAGGACCTCGACCAGTTTTTGTGAAAACCTTATATACCCTAAGTGTAAGTGGGCAAACCCACCTCCCCAGATTCCCTGAAACTAGTCTGAACAAAGAAAAAGAAAGATACAATCAAAGTTAACCCATGATTCATATGACTTAAGCCTAGGTAGCTAACAGGGAAAAATTATCAATAGGCCTGTAGTCATACCCCAATAAGCATAATAGAATTTATGATTCTATTCAGTTACACAGATAATTAAGGCATTCTTTTAGGCTAGGAGAGTCTAGATATGAGCCCTGGGCTCTTCCATCTGGCGGGAGCAGGAGGGTGGGTGGTGGTGGTGTCTGGTTTTCCAGTTGGTATGTTGTTTCCATAGATACTGGGCATATAGCTCAAAGTACACAGTCTGGCCCAAGATGGAGTCCTGCTTTCAAGATGGAGCCTGTTCTGTCTGTTTGCTCCTTCAAGTCTGGCTTACTTCTTCACATTGTTTAGGTTTCAGTGTAAATGTTGACTTCTCATAGTGACTATCTCTGACCACTCCATTTAGAGGAGCACCTAAATTATATTTTGTGACTTTAAACAAATTTTTGAAATATGTATGCATACCAACTAACATATAAAACTATTTGTAAGATAGAGAGATATTGATAGCTTATGGTGAACGGGGTCAGATTTGTGATCACCAGAGAAGATTTAGCTTCGGGACCAGGGACCAGGTTTGATCACTCAAGAGTTTATGTATAGCAGAGTTTTATTAAAGTATAAAAAGGGACAGAGATAGCTTCTGACATAGACATCAGAAGGGGGACAGAGAGTGCCCCCCTCACTAATCTTTAGCGAGGGAATTATATACTTTTTAAGTTAGTGATTACAATAAATCAAAAGAATGTCTCAGGGTTGTAAAAATTTTACCTGACCCACTCCCACAATTTACATTCTAAGATATAAAGATTAGTCAGAAGGTTTTCAGGAAGGAGAAACTGTCCTCAAGCAGGATACATTGTTGTTACATAATCCTTCAGTCAGTTCAGTTCAGTTCAGTTGCTCAGTCATGTCCGACTCTTTGCGACCCCATGAATCACAGTTAGTACAGAGTTTGAACTGAGTTCTTTGTTGTGTAATCATCAGCTCTGGGCTTAAAGAAAAAAAAAAGCTTTATGTGACTAAGACTAAGGAATGTAGAGAAAAAAAGACATCTGTCCTTTCCTCCTCCTTGAGAATTCCAGATCCCTATCTCTTCTTTGAGAGCCCCAGATCCCTCTCTCCTTGTCGGGGACTCTGGACTTCTTATCAAGCTACCTAGAAATTGACTCTCTCAATATGAAATAAAACAAAAATGCATGTCACTATCATTTGCTTTAAGATAAGGGATATTGCCAGTAATTTTAAAGATCAGTTTGATCCCATCTCCTCCCAAACTGAGGTAACCAGCCATTATCATAAAACATATCATATAATATTTCTCTCCTTTATAGTTTTACTAAATTCATACCAGGTCCTAAATGTATGTTTCTAGTCTTATATGTTTTAATTTATATAAATGGAATCATAGCATATGCATTCTATATGCCTTTTTTACTATACATCATATTAGACAGATTCATGCATACTGATTTGTGCAGTCATAGTTGATTTTTTCTTACAACTCTATAGTTTTCCTTGAATGAATACAACATGCTTTATTTACCATTCTCCTGTCAGTGAATATTTGGGTTGTTTCCAAATGTTTGCTATTAAAAACATAGCTGTTTCATGGAGGATTTTGGCCATGAAACAATTTGTTGTCATTCAGTCATTAAATCATGTCCAAGTCTTTGGGACCCCATGGACTGCAGCATGACAGGTTTCCCTGTTCTTCATTATCTCCCAGAACTTGTTCAAACTCATGTCCATTGAGTTGGTGACACCATCCAACCATCTCATCCCTCTGTCACTCCCTTCTCCTCATGCCCTCAATCTCTCTTAGCATCAGGGTCTTTTCCAATGAGTCAGCTCTTCATATCAGGTGGCCAAAGTATTGGAGCTCCAGCATCAGTCCTTCCAGTGAATATTCAGGGTTGATTTTCTTGAGGATTGACTGGTTTTATCTTCTTGCTATACAAGGGACTCTCAAGAGTCTTCCTCAGCGGCACAATCCGAAAACATCAATTCTTTGGCACTCTGTCTTCTTTATAGTCCAACCCTCACATCCATACATGACTACTGGACAGACCATAGCTTTGACTATAGGGACTTTTGTAAGCAAGGTGATATCTCTGTTTTTTAACATGCTAAGTTTGTCATAGCTTTTCTTCATTGTAAAATCCTACAATAATGGATACATGTCATGATACATTTGTCAAAACACACAGAATGTACACCACCAAGAGTGAATCCTAATGTAAATTATGGACTTTAGGTGATAATGATGTGTCAATGTAGGTCCATCCACTGTGACAAGTGTGCTACTTTGGTGAAAGATGTTGATGGTGGAAAACACTACACTTGAGTGGAGATAGTGATTTTGCTGCGAGTATAAACTTACTCTGAAAAATAGTTGATATGNTACACGAATGAATGACTGAACTTAACTGAACTGAACTATCTACTTCTACCTGAATCCATGCAGCTTCAGGTTGCCTGAGTAAAAGTACACAACCACATCTATTAGTCTTATACCACATTCCTGATCATGAACCTCATCTGTCCTCTAAGTATGATTTCCTTAGTCCAATCATGTTCTCATTTTCCTAGATGTCTACTTAATACCTTCTCCTCCTCAAATCTCCAAATATCTCCTCTCTCTCCTCACATTAGCTAATGACATTCCTTTCTATTTCCCTGAGAAAACTAAAACAATAAAAATAAAACTTCCAATTGTATATTAGTGTAATTTTATCAGGAATGAGGGGAAGCTTCTTATTTTAGATGTATTCCAGCTAATTCTAGCAAGCCTTAATGAATTCATAGATCTAAGCAAAATTCATCAATTGCTGCTAACATCTTAACAAGAGAGACATCTAGACATATGTGCCTCCAGATGGTAGTACACCATGCTATCTATGAAATATTCTTGCAAAAACTTGAACCCATATTTCATTAAGCCTCTAGAATGCAAGTTAGAGAGGATAGAAGAAAATGTTAAAAGTCACCAAGAGGATACCAACAGAAAATCTAGACTCTGGGGGACTCTGTAAAACAAATAATTTAGTTGATCAAAAAAAATAACGAAAACAGATGGAAAGAGATTCTATAGATTAAAGGGACTTAAGACACACATTGCTCAGTTGCATTTCATGGTCCTTCTTTGTATCTTGTTTCAAGCAAACATTGCTAAAGGGCAAATGGGGAATTTTGGATACTGACTGGATAATTAATGCACATGTGTGTGTTTGTTTGATTGCGCAGTTTGTGCTCTTTGCGACCCCATGGACATAGTTTGCCAGGCTTCTCTGTCCATGGGATTTTCCCAACAAGAATACTGGAGTGGGTTACTATGCCCTCCTCCTGGGGATCTTCCCAACCCAGGGACTGAACTCACGTCTCTTTTGTAGGCAGATTTTTTTTTTCTTTACCACTGAGCCACCAGGGAAATCCATACTTAATGCTACTAAGGAATTATTATCAACTTTTTAATTGGGGCGATGTAGACATGTTTTTAAAAGATCCATCTTGGTGGCGGTCCTAAGATGGTGGAGGAATAGGACGGGGAGATCACTTTCTCCCTCACAAATTCATCAAAAGAACATTTCATTGCTGAGTAAATTCCACAAAACAACTTCTGAATGCTGGCAGAGGACATCAGCCACCCAGAAAAGCAGATTATTGTCTTCAAAAACAGGTAGGAAAAAATATAAAGACAAAAAAAGAGACAAAGGAGGTAGGAAGGGAGCTCCGACTTGGGAAGGAAGTTCCATCCCAGGAAGGGACTCTTTTTTTTTTTTCATTGAAATTTTCATTTTAGTTCATTTTATTTTCACTTTCTTTTTTATTTAAATTTTATTTTTTACTTTACAATACTGTATTGGTTTTGCCATACCTTGACATGAATCCGCCACAGGTGTACATGAGTTCCCAAACCTGAACCCCCCTCCCATCACCCTCCCCAGATCATCTCGCTGGGTCATCCCAGTGCACCAGCCCCAAGCATCCTGTATCCTGTATCAAATCTAGACTAGTGATTCGTTATTACATGATAGTGTACATGTTTCAATGCCATTCTCCCAAATCATCCCACCGTCTCCCTCTCCCTCTCCCTCTCTCTCAGAGCCCAAAAGTCCCCTCTACACATCTGTGTCTCTTTTGCTGTCCTGCATACAGGGTCCTCATTACCATCTTTCTAAATTCCATATTTATGTGTTAGTATACTGTATTGGTGTTTTTCTTTCTGGCTTACTTCACTCTGTATAATCAATTCCAGTTTCATCCATCTCATTAGAACTGATTCAAATGTATTCTTTTTAATGGCTGAGTAATACTCCATTGTGTATATGTACCACAGCTTTCTTATCCATTCATCTGCTGATGGACATCTAGGTTGTTTCCATGTTCTGGCTATTATAATCAGTGCTGTGATAAACATTGGGATACATGTGTCTCTTTCTATTCCGGTTCCCTCAGTGTGTATGCCCAGCAGTGGGATTGCTGGGTCATAAGGCAGTTCTATTTGCAATTTCTTAAGGAATCTCCACACTGTTCTCCATAGTGGCTGTA
>SJYX01006460.1:138029-183732 GCA_006410675.1 Oreotragus oreotragus
GGAGAGTGTTTTGCCTATGTTCTCCTCTAGGGGTTTTATAGTTTCTGGTCTTACGTTTAGATCTTTAATCCATTTTGAGTTTATTTTTGTGTGTGGTGTTAGAAAGTGATCTAGTTTCATTCTTTTACAGGTGGTTGACCAGTTTTCCCAGCACCACTTGTTAAAGAGATTGTCTTTACTCCGTTGTATATTTTTGCCTCCTTTGTCAAAGATAAGGTGTCCATATGTGTGTGGATTTATCTCTGGGCTTTCTATTTTGTTCCATTGATCTATATTTCTGTCTTTGTGTCAGTACCATACTGTCTTGATGACTGTGGCTTTGTAGTAGAGAGATGTTTGTCTTTACAAGTCAGAATATTTACATTTCATGGCAACTTGATCCCTTATTTATATTATATCTGTTGCAAATATTTAACTCCTATTTTAGGCTTTTTACTTTCATGAAGATGTCTTGATTATCAAAAGTTCTTATTTTACTATGACTAAATTTATCAGTCTTTTTCCTTTATGGTTTGTACTTTTTAAATTCAGCTTTCTAGGTTCCAGGGAAAATCCCATTGGGATTTTTATTAGAACTGATCAATTTGGAAAGAATTGACATATTTACAAACTTGAGTTTTCCTCTCCATTAAGAAGCTTAATCTCTCAATTCTCTATAAATATATTATACATTAAAGTGGTAGCATTTAAATAGTACTTTAATCCTTTCTAGAAAACCATGCTTGTCTCTATGTATCCTGTTTATCACTGACTCTCAATCCTTTTTACATACAAGAATCAACTGAGGAACATCTTAAAATAATTGTTATGCTTGAGGGTAAAAACCCAGTGGTTCTGAATTAATTAGTCTGGGATGAGTTTTAACTCCTAAAGTGAACATTCAATAAACATTGAGAACTATTGCTTTATGTAATGCTTCAACTTTTACATTTTTCTCCTACATTTATTTTCTTACATGTGCTATCTTTGCTGTTATTCTATTGCCTTTTTTAAATTCTTAAATTGGAAGTTTAACTTACTAGCTTTCAGTCATTTTTAACTTCTAATATAAGCATTTCAGACTATATATTTATTTTCACTATCACTTTATCTGTATTTCCCCACTGTACTTTGATATATATGATTTTACTTATCATTAGGTTTTATATAAATTCTATGGTATTTCTATGTTTTCTTCTTTGACCCTTGAGTTAAATAGTAACATACTTTTGAATTTTCAAATATATGGGTTTTAGTTACATTTTTGTTACTTATTTCTTACTTAAATTCATTTTGATTAGAGAATACAATCTATATGATACTGATTCTTATAAATTTACAAATGTGTTTTGTGGCAATGGTATGTATGATCAGTTTGGTGTATGCTTGAGAAGAATCTCTGTTCTCTAATAGTTGGAAACAGTATTCTAATTATATATGTCCACTAGATAAAACTTGTTCAGTTTGCTCTTCTTTTCTTATTCTTTTGTCATTCAGTCTTCTATTATATTTATTGAGTTTTACCTGCTTAATCTATCAATTACCTGGGGAGGTAAACAAAATTATTTTACTATGAAGATGGAGTGGTCAATTTTTCCTGATTCCGTAATAGTTACTTTCTCTTTCCCAATCAGCTTCTTTTCAAGTTGCTGTCCACCCAGGTGATCCAAAAAGGGACTGCTAAAGAACAGGATCCAGGACAATCACACCTGGGATCCACATTTGGAACAGCTCTTTGCCTGGTAACAGCAACTTTTTTTTTCCAGTTTATTTTATTTTTTTTATTTTACTTTATAGTACTGTATTGGTAATTTACATATGCAGGTGGGATGCCAAGGCCCATATTGGAAGGGGGTTGGTTAAAGTGAGCCATCAGTGTATTTTAGGACTTCCTCACAAAGCACAGAAAGAACTACTTCTTCACCTACATCCCTGTCTCTGATTCAATTCAGGACCCAAATGCAAAGTAAGCACCACAGTATTCAGTCAGTAGTGATTCCAATAAGGAACTTCTACTCTTTTTCATATGTTATAAATAATCCAAGAGATAAAAATAGAGCAAAATGAAACCAAAAAAGCCAAGGTGACACTGATATAGAAACCTGAAAATAAATTAAGACAAAAATAACCAGGGTGACTGGTGATTTTCATAAAGTAAAGATAGAATGCCTTATGGATGTCTATGTCAAGATATCAGCTCAAACATCAGGCACCCTAGTTTTGAAGATACATTTAGCTACTGGCAGTCTCAAATTAATTACAAGCTGTTCATCTCTAAGACAGACATTCAGTTTTAAAGTTCTTGGAGGAACTAGAAAGAGAAGGGACTTTGACTGGTGTTGATGCTGATATATACAACTGACTCACACATCCTTGCTTCCCCTTTCTCAATTTTAACTTTCTTTCCCCTTCTCTACATACATCTCTCAGTATCTGTGTATCATTTTTTTCTCCTTCAAGACAGGTTTTAGAGTTTATTATTTCCACTAGATTTGACTTAACCTAGATTGATTGTTGGAGAAGGCAATGGTACTCCACTCCAGTACTCTTGCCTAGAAAATTCCATGGATGGAGGAGCCTGGTAGGCTGCAGTCCATGGGGCTGTGAAGAGTTGGACATGACTAAGCGACTTCACTGTCACTTTTCACTTTCATGCATTGGAAAAGGAAATGGCAACCCACTCCAATGTTCTTGCCTGGAGAATCCCAGGGACGGGGGAGTCTGGTGGGCTTCCATCTACGGGGTCACACAGAGTCGGACACGACTGAAGCGACTTAGCAGCAGCAGCAGATTGATTGCTTGATATAAATATATATATAATATATGTATTTAACATAATAAATGATAGGTACATATATATATAAGGAAATATATATATGCATAAATGTTGTGATATATAGAAGTGGCAGAGATAACCATATGTCGCAATCTCATTCTTCAATGACACTAAATTTAAAGGCAAGAAATTTTGCATTAAGTACATTTCCTGGAAAAAAAATGACCATAGTTCTGCCCCATCCCATTATAGTTCAGCCACTATTATTAGAATTGGCTTTCTGACTCTACTTGATAAAAGAACCCATTGGCAAACCATTTGGTCTTCCCTCATGGCTTGAACAATAAATAATCTGCCTGCAATGCTGGAGACCTGGGTTCAGTCCCTGGGTAGGGAAGATTGCCTGGAGAAGGGCTTAGCAACCCACTCCAGTATTCTTGCCTGGAGAATCCCATTGACTGAAGAGCCTGGTGGGCTACAGTCCATGGGGTCACAAAGAGTTGAACACGACTAAGCAACTAACACTTTCACTTTCTGGTGAAGCATTTAGCACCTCACAAAATGCATGTGATAGGAGCAAGTTTCCTCTTACCTTTCTCAAAAGACAGGGGAAAAAAGCTTTGACAAACAACTGTGAAGAACTAAGAGACTATACTGTCAAATATTTAAAAGGTGTGATCTTGCCTCCCTCTGGTAAAAAGAGTAGAATGAAATAGCCAGGGTGCAAATAGTGCAGCTGAAGAGAAGGGAACAGCCCACCCAGCAAGAGAGACTTCATTCATTAACTTTTTAATTTTATTGAAGCACACTTGATTTACAATCTTGTGTTAATTTCAAGTGTATTGCAAAGGGAATCTATTATACCTATACACATATCTCCTCTTTTTTTTTTTTAGATTATTTTCCCATATAGGCCATTACAGAGTATTGAGTAGAGTTCCCTATGCTATATAGCAGCTTCTCATTGGCTATCTATTTTATGTATAATTATGTGTATATGTCCATCTCAATCTCCCAACTTATCCCTCCCCCTCATTCCCTGGAAACCATAAGTTTGTTTTCTATACCTGTCACTCTACTTCTGTTTTGTAAAAAAGTTTATTTCTATCTTTTTTTTAAGATTCCATATATAAGAGATATCAAATGATACTTGTATTTCTGTGTCTGACTTACTTCACCCAGTTTGATAATCTCTAGGTCCATTCATATTGTTACAAATGGCATAACTTTGTTCTTATTTATGGCTAAGTAATATTCCACTATATATATGTATCACAACTTCTTTACCCATTGCTTTGTCAATGGACATTAAAGTTGCTTCCATGCCCTGGATATTGTAAACAGTGCTGCTGTGAACATTTGAGTGCACATATATTTTTCAATTGTGATTTTCTTGAAGGATATGACAAGAGTGGGAATTGCCTGTTTTTTTCGGTTTTTTAGATCTATTTTTAGTTTTTAAGGAATCTCCATACTGTTCTCAATAGTGGTACCATTATACATTCCTAGCAATGGTATAGGAAGGATCCTTTTTCTCTACACCCTCTCCAGCATTTATTACTTGTAGATTTTTGGATGATGGCTACTTTGACTGGTGTGCTGTAATACCTCATTGTAGTTTTGATTTGCATTTCTCTAATAATTAGTGAGGCTGAACATCTTTTCAAGTGCTTTGGTGGAAGATCTAAATGGACTTTTTTCCAAATAAGACAGAGAGATGGCTCATTCACAGACTCTTAAGCTAACATGTGTTATCATAAGGCTGGCAGTTTAATCAATAATTGAACAGGAGGATCAGTTCCTCCTAATGTCCCAAGTTCCATAAATCATCAACAGTTCTAATTAGTCATCCCTCAGTAGACTTGCCAGATTATACTGCCTCAGAAAGACAGAATGAAAACCAAAATAGCAAGATTGTGGTGGTTCAGATCATCCTTGCCTCATACTTCTATTGATCTGTTTATTTTTCACTCAACAAATATTTACTGAGTAACAACTATGTGTTGGAGAAGGAAATGGCAACCCACTCCAGTACTGTTGTCTGGAAAACCCCATGGACGGAGGATCCTGGTAGGCCACAGTCCATGGGGCCGAAAAGAGTCGGAAACGACTGAGCGACTTCACTCACTCAACAACTATGTGTAGGCATCGTGTTCAGTACAGCAGTGCATGAGCTCTGCCCTCAAGGAGTTTACTAAGAAAGACAAAAGCACTGCCATCAAAGAATCCCAGAAGAAAAGGACGGATAAAAGGCTGTAAGAATTCACAAAAGAAAGATATGTTTTGAAAAGGGAGAAAACAAAAGGCATGACAGCTTTCATAGTAAGCACTTCCCAGCTTTGATGGCAACTAGGTAAAACATAGGGTACTAGGTCAAATTTGAATTGTAGATAAACAAGAAATTATTTTCTAGTAGGAGTATACCACCTGTGTTATTTAGGAAAACCTATACTAAAAATTATAGCCTATTATACAGAGTGAAGTAAGTCAGAAAGAGAAACACCAATACAGTGCATTAACGCATATATATGGAATTTAGAAAGACAGTAACGATGATCCTATATGCAAGACAGCAAAAGAGACACAAATGTAAAGAATAGACTTTTGGACTATGTGGGAGAAGGCAAGGGTGGGATGATTTCAGAGAATATCACTGAAACAGGTATATTACCATATGTAAAACAGATGACCAGTGCAGGTTCGATTCATGGAGCAAGGTACTCATGGTGCTCAAAGCCGGTGCTCTGGTGTTGCCCACCCCAAAGGGATGGGATGGGGAGTGAGGTGGGAAGGGGTTTAGAATGGGGGGACACATGTACACCTGTGGCTGATTCATGTCAATGGATGGCAAAAACCACCACAATATTGTAAAACATTTAGCCTCCAGTTAAAATAAATAAATTAATATAATAAAAACTTATTCATTGTGTATGTGAAATTAAAACTTAACCAGGTATGCTGTATTTCTATTTATTAAATCTCACAACTCTACTCCCTATTATCTCTCATTATGACAATGCCAGCAGTGACTTCTCTGAGAGGCAAGTGAGCAAATCAGAATGTGGGCCCCCTTTTCATTTTATCAGCACCAATATTCTTAGCCAGACTGATCTTTTAAAACATATATAAAATCACATCATTCCTGTGCTTGAAATCCTCCCTTCAATTCATATAATATTCAGAATAAAAATCCAAACTCCTTATCAAAAGCTACACATGTTCTGACCTCTGTCATCCCCTCTAAATTTCATGACAGCCCTATGAAAAAGATAGCAGTATTACTCCCATTTCACAGGTGAGAAAAATAAAGACTAGATAAGGAGAGTGTCCTCTACCATATATCAAAAGTAGCTATCTCGTATAAAATGAATTATGGCATTAGTATACAGACTAAGAAAGTAGATTGGAAAAAAATTAAAATGACAACATCTAATCTTGGGATGGATGCAGAGAAGTTGGCACTTCCATGCATCATATAGTGAACTGGTTGTGATGTTTTGGAAGGTGATTCAGCCATGTTTATGACCATTTAAAAATTTGCATCCTCTGCCTGACCATTCATATTCAGTGTATTATCCTAGTTATCTGTGCACATACACTCATTTGTACATGTAAATATACAAAAGAAGATCAGAGAGTATACAAACAATCCTCTTTTAGGTGATTACTTCTAGGAAAGAGAGTGACAATGGGGCAGGAGCAGTTAATAGGGACTTTCAATTTTTACTTGATTCTTCATGAAAGATTTATTTGTGAATTTCTTATGTTCTTTACATGAGCATTTAAAAAAAATAAAGACAACAAGCTAGATAAACAAGACTCCAAAACTCTTTGGTGATGGCAGTATTATGAGTACCTTATTTGTTTCTTCAAACAGAGTACCTTTACCTTAAGTGAAAACTGACTCTAAGTTTTTAGCAATCTTGATGGACACAAGAGGGAAAAGCTGTCAAGTAAAAATAACAAGCCATTTTCTTTTTCCCAAATGATAAGAACTCAAATCACCTTTGGGGTAAACTGCCCTTTGGTTTTGGTGAAGGTCCCCTTAACAGTCCCTGGTTATGTAAATAAAACATACTATAACCTGGAAATGTTAATTTTGACTCCATGCTGAATTTGTTTCTCTGGCTTCAACCCTTGTTTTGTGATTTTAGTATTATTAGCATACATAATGGCCTGCCTCAGAATACCCTGCCCCCCTCTGCCTGAACTTTAAACTTAATTTGTTTAGCTCACAAGGAGATAACCTGAGCCTGCCCACCTGTGAATGACTGTGACATTCTTGAGTTCCTTGTG
Organism: Oreotragus oreotragus; assembly: GCA_006410675.1. Lineage (NCBI taxonomy): Eukaryota > Metazoa > Chordata > Mammalia > Artiodactyla > Bovidae > Oreotragus > Oreotragus oreotragus. The sequence goes on from SJYX01006460.1 coordinate 145,081, forward strand.
TGGGTAGTGGCACCACTTGTCAGCATAACCCAGAAATTCACATTTGGAAGGCCAGAATCATGGATATCTGTGACATCCTTGTTTATTGATATGGCAGGAGATATTCAATTTCACATCTGTGAAATGGTTGTAAGAAGGTGAAACTAACACATCCCCCTGCCTGAGACTTGCTATTCTAGGAGATATTTTCAAGAATCAAATGATCTTTTTACTTTGTTTTCCTTACCTCCTCCCATCTCTGATCAATAAAAGAACCTCGCATCCAGGCCCAAAAAGAAGGTTATTTTGAGACATTAGTTTGCCATCTTCTTGGTCAGTTGGCTTTCCAAATAAAGTTGTATTCCTTGCCTCAACACCTCATCTCCCAAATTTATTGGCCTATTGTGTGGTGTGCAGAGCTGTCTCTGAAGATTTTATTGCTATGGTAGGGTGATTGCTTTCAATGAATTTAGAGCACATTGTGCTTGCATGGCTGTTTGTGCACTTGGAGATATGGAAATGTTTATCAATTTCTCACTAGATGGCTTTAGTTGAGACCTAGACAACTATAGGAGAGATGCACAGACATGAACCAGGTCTGCTTCATAGATGTAATTCTGATGAAAGGAGAACCACACAGTTTCTGTGACTTATATTTGGCTAGATTGGTAGTATTCTATACATTGTACTTTTAATTTTAGACCAGATGAACCAAAGTTTGGAAATGCACTGATGCTGAACATATCATCTTCTGATGTCACTGTCTTTCTGGTTAAAGAGTAAGGGGTCTATTCCATAGGGCCTCAATCAAGAGAGTGGGAGTTTAACTTTTCGATTTAACATTCCTATTAGTAGTTATGAAAAAGATAAGACTTGAAGGAGGAAATCAGAACATGGGAATTGCTCCTCATTTAGATGTAAGGGAAAACATTTTACCTCCCTGGACATGGAAGAAGCTGGAGTTTGACCTGGAAGCTATCCTGTAAATACAATCACACCCTTTGTTGCTTGGCACAGCAAGTCAAAGTTAGCTAGCTGCTGGCTACACAGAAGCAAGCAAAGACCGAGGCAGAGAGATGTCCTTTATAAAACCCCTATGGGCTATGAGAGCAGCCATATATACTAGTAATGGTGGTGAATTCTCCTCTCTGAAGCATATCCCTTCTATGATCTCCAAATTTTCGGAAAAATATTCTGAAAAGAAGGCTCAGTTCATGGGTGTACCACATGTGCAGATAAATGGGGCTACACACTGAGAAGGATCCTGCCACCCTTTTAATGTTGTCCAGTAGCCACTTTGAAATTCATAATAATTTTTGAACAAACAGCTCATCTTTTCTGCAACTAAATGCCACAAATTGATAGCCAGACTTGCTCAGGAGATTTAGCCTTTTATCAGCTGTGAGGCACCCAGGACAACTCACAGGGTCTTCACTGTATGGCTGATACATTGATAGCCAGAGTGGACACGAACAGAAAGTCCCTCTACAGAGAAAACAAAATCCCTCTCTGTTTGTTTCCAAGGCAAACCATTCAATATCACAGTAATCCACGTCTATGCCCCAATCACTAATGCTGAAAAAGCTGAAGTTGAACAGTTCTATGAAGACCTACAAGACCTAGAACTAACACCCAAAAGAGATGTCTCTTTCATTATAGGGGACTGGAATGCAAAAGTAGGAAGTCAAGAGATACCTGGAGTAACAGGCATGTTTGGCCTTGGAGTACAAAATGAAGCAGGGCACGGCTAACAGAGTTTTGCCAAGAGAAGGTACTGGTCATAGCAAACACCCTCTTCCAACAACACAGGAGAAGACTCTACACACAGACATTACAAGATGGTCAATACCAAAATTAGATTGATTATATTCTTTGCAGCAAAAGATGGAGAAGCTCTATACAGTCAGAAAAAAGACTGTGAGCTGACTGTGGCTCAGATCATGAACTCCTTATTGCCAAACTCAGACTTAAATTGAAGAAAGTAGGGAAAACCACTAGACCATTCAGGTATGACCTAAATCAAATCCCTTATGATTATACAGTGGAANTGCAGCCAAAGATGGAGAAGCTCTATACAGTCAACAAAAACAAGACCAGGAGCTGACTGTGGCTCAGATCATGAACTCCTTATTGCCAAATTCAGACTTAAATTGAAGAAAGTAGGGAAAACCACTAGACCATTCAGGTATGACCTAAATCAAATCCCTTATGATTATACAGTGGAAGTGACAAATAGATTCAAGGGATTACATCTGATAGACAGAGTGCCTGAAGAACTATGGATGGAGGTTCATGACATTGTACAGGAGGCAGTGATCAAAACCATCCCCAAGAAAAACAAATGCAAAAGGCAAAATGGTTGTCTGAGGAGGCCTTGCAAATAGCTGAGAAAAGAAGAGAAGTGAAAGGCAAAGGAGAAAAGGGAAGATATAGCCATCTGAATGTAGAGTTCCAGAGAATAGCAAGGAGAGATAAGAAAGTCTTCCTAAGTGATCAATGCAAAGAAATAGAGGGAAAAAATAAAAATGAAAGACTAAAGATCTCTTCAAGAAAATTAGAGATAACAAGGGAACATTTCATGCAAAGATGGGCTCAATAAAGGACAGAAATGGTATGGACCTGACAGAAGCAGAAGATATTAAGAAGAGGTGGCAAGAATACACAGAAGAACTGTATTAAAAAGAGCTTCACAACCAAGATAATCACAGTGGTGTGATCACTCACCTAGAGCCAGACATCCTGGAATGTGAAGTCAAATGGGCCTTAGGAAGCATCACTATGAACAAAGCTACTGGAGGTGATGGAACTCCAGCTGATCTATTTCAAACCCAAAAAGATGATGCTGTCAAAGTGCTGCACTCAATATGCCAGCAAATCTGGAAAACTCACCAATGGCAACAGGACTGGAAAAAGTCAGTTTTCATTCCAATCCCAAATAAAGGCAGTGCCAAAGAATGCTCAAACTATCATACAATTGCATTCATCTCACATGCTAGCAAAGTGATGCTCAAAATTCCCCAAGCTAGGCTTCAACAGTAATGAACCGAGAACTTCCATATGTTCAAACTGGATTTAGAAAAAGCAGAGAAACCAGAGATCAAATTGCCAACATCCACTGCATCATCAAAAAAGCAAGAGAGTTCCAGAAAAACATCTATTTCTGCTTTATTGACTCCACCAAAGCCTTTGCTGTGTGGATCACAAAACACTGGAAAATTCTTAAAGAGATGGAAGTACCAGACCACCTTATCTGCCTCCTAAGAAATCTGTATGTAGGTCAGGAAGCAACGGTTAGAACTGGACTGGAACTACAAACTGGTTCCAAACTGGGAAAGGAATACATCAAGGCTGTATATTGTCATCCTGCTTATTTAACTTACATGCAGTGTATACCATGCAAAATTCAGGGCTGGATGAAGCACAAGCTGGAATCAAGATTGCCAGGAGAAATATCAACAACCTCAGATATGCAGATGACACCACCCTTATGGCAGAAAGCGAAGAAGAACTAAAGAGCCTCTAGATGAAAGTGAAAGAAGAGAGTAAGAAAGTTGGCTTAAAGCTCAACATTCAGAAAACTAAGAACATGGCATCCAGTCCCATCACTTCATGGCAAATAGATGGAAACAGTGAAAGACTTTATTTGTGGGGTCGGGTTGGCTAAAAAAAATCTCTGAAGATGGTAACTGCAACCACAAAATTAAAAGATGCTTGCTCCTTGGAAGAAAAGTTATGACCAACTTAGACAGCATATTAAAAAGCAGAGAGACTACTTTTCCAACAAAGGTCCATATAGTCCAAGCTATGGTTTTTCCAGTAGTCATGCATGAATGTGAGAGTTGGACCATAAAGAAAACTGAGCACAAAAAAATTGATGCTTTTGAACTGTGTTGAAGAAGATTCTTGAGAGTCCCTTGGATGCAAGAGATCCAATAAGTCAATCCTAAAGGAAATCAATCCTGAATATTCTTTGGAAAGACTGAAACTGAAGCTGAATCTCCAAAACTTTGGCTACCTGATGTAAAGAAGTGACTCATTAGAAAAGACCCTGATGCTGGGAAATATTGAAAGTGGGAGGAGAAGGGGATGACAGAGGATGAGATGATTGGATGGCAGTACCAATTTGTTGGACATGAGCTTGAGCAAGGTCTGGGAGTTGGTGATAGACAGGGAAGCCTGGCGTGCTGCAGTCCATGGGATCACAAATAGTCGGAAATGACTGAGCAACTGAACTGAACACTGAGTAAAATCTGAAACTGACAAGCAAGAGATGAGAATGGTGGTATCCAAATAGCATGAGTGTTAGGGGAGGGAAAATTCTGGATTCTCGAAGTAAGGGAAATGGACTAGGAATGGCAATGGTGTGGGATGCTAAAAGACATTGTTACATATGTAATAATAAAATTAATACATTCATGTAATCAACTAAAAATACCAGAATTGTGCCTTGTGGTGGGAACACATAGTAAGCAAAAATAGACACAGTGTCTGCCCCAACAAAGCTTTGAGTCTAACGGGGGACACAGACATTAATCAAATAATCACGCAACCACATAACAAATTACATCTGTTACAAATAAAAGGACATATGCTACAAAAGAGAGGTTGAGATTTCTAGGTCAAGATGGGAAAATGAACAAACTCCAACTCATTTTCTCCCATTCTGAATGAAGATAAATGCTACAGAGAAACAGAGAGAGAGAGAGAAAGAGGGAGGGAGGGAGAAGTCTTAAGGAATCAAAAACAGAAGCAACCCACAGTACTCGGTAGGAATCTAAGTCAAGAAGCCGACAGAGGGCCCAGAGGAGATGCAGGCTTTGGGGCCGGGATTTTTACTGTTAATGGATACAGAGTTTCTTTCAGGAAGATAAAAATGTTCTGGAAGTAGACTGTGGTGATGTTTATATGCTCTCTGAATATATTAAAATCCACTAAATTATACACTTTTAAAAGGGTGAATTTAATGGTATTTGAATTATAGCTCAATTTTTAAACTTGAAGAACTTTGTACAAAGACATAAAACAACGGCTGTCTTATTTGGGACAGGAAAACTCCCTAAATGAATCCATAAATTTTGTACAGGTCCGATCAAAATCTTAATAGGACTTTTTTTTACTTGACAAAATGATTGTAAATTTCATTTGGGAAATGATTGACTCCAAAGGAAGAAAATCTGGAAAATATAAAACTTAAGTTGACTGGGGTGGTTGAATTAATTCCCCTGGATATTAGGTTGTATGTGTTGAAATGCTACAGTGCTTAGAAGCATATTCAGTGAGGTATTGTTCAATTTTTAATTTTGAAAATAATGTGAATACGTTACTTTTAAATACTAAAACAACAAATCAAACAAAAAAGCAAAATAAATAAAAATTATGCATCTCCTCCGATGCTAGTTTATTCTGTTTCAAGCTAACATCCGTATTCTATCAATATGTCCTTATATGCATAATTTCAAGTCATTTTTTTAGCCTTGTTGATTTTCTCTGAATATAGATTCATTTATGAAAAGCCTCCTTAAGAGTTTGGAACCTAACCTGAATATATTTGACGTGGAGTGCTTGGCACAAAATAAAGGTTTATTTAATTGGTTAATCTGGCTATTTCATTTGCATTAATGCATCCTAGAATCATATTAGCCCTATGGGACAGCTAGTTCATAATGTTGATGGACACTGCATCAACAACTAGTGGCTGAAGCCATATGAGTTGTTCATAATCAGTGCTCCTAAGACAAAACTGTCATCATTCTGTCCCTTGTACAGTATTATTTGGAATAAAGCATGTTACCTTACTTTTACTTCCATCATATTTCCCTTTGCTCTAGTTGTCCCAATCCTTTGCATTTGATGTAATCATTCAATGTATTCATAAACCTAGCTAACTCTGATATCTGAAAATCTGTAAGGAACAATCCTAGTCACTGATGAAAATGCTCATCAGGATATCTTGGGGAACACAAATAGCAGAAGATATGAAAATCTCCATACGCATTAATTAGTTCCCACCATGTTTCTGGCATCTAGCCCAAAGGTACTCAGATCTTAGTACAGTTAAGTCACTTGGATAGCTTGCAAAATTCCTGGACTCGTTTCTAGAGATTCTGATTCAATAGGTCTAGAATGAGGTCCAACAACTGGAAATTAAACTTAACATGCACAGAACTCACATTCAGATTTACCTAAGACTGCATTTCTCTCACTTGATGGTGATAAGCACGTTGAAGAGGTAACGCCATGCACCTTGTTGAAGGCAAGAAGATACAGTGGCTGTTGGGTTCACTTCATCCACCAGCCTGGCTGCCTGTGAAAGAACAGAATGGAGTTAAAATGAAATAAAACCCAAGTTATTCTCCTATGAACAATGCTGCCTATGTACTCACAAACCATTTTTTAATATTCAGTCCAAGAAGCTTACTTTCATGCATTTTTATTCAATCAACAAATATTTGAGGAGCCTAGTAAATGCTAAATGTTATGCTAGTTAAAATTCCTACCAGTGGTATGACTTTTTCATTGTACCTACTCTTCACAATGGTCTTATAATCCTTCATTGCACTTAACCTGACAAGATAGAAAAAAATATTTATGCTATTCTAATTTTCAATTTTATTATCTTCCATAAAGAAGTGGAAAACTTTCCAAAGTTTTCTTGACAATTGCAAATTCCCTAGATTCTCATCTATCAACTACTGCATTTACTTTTTTCCTAATAAACATGTAAATGATCACTTGTTACTTTTAATCTGTATATGGCCTGCTAAGAGTTTTCTGTTTCTCTGTTTCTGTGCTCATTTTCTTTTAGCCTTTTTATGACACTTTCCTTTTATAGCAAATACATTTCTATTTCTTATGCAGACAAAGCTAACAATCATTTTAGTGTACAGTAAGTCTCCTACATTCAAATGAGTTCCATTCTGAGAGCACGTTAGTAAGTCCAACAAAGTTAGCCAAGATGCCCAACTAACACAATAGGTTGTACAGTACTGTACTGTAATACATTTATAATACTTTTTATGCAAATAATACATAATAAAAAACCACAAAAACTAAAGAAAGCATTTTCAATCTTAGAGTACAGTGCCTTGAAATGTACAGTAGCACAGTACAATGGTTGGCATCCAGGAGCTGGCACTGAGTGAACAGGCAAGAAGAGTTACTGACTGCAGGAGGGAGAGGAGGTGGGAGATGGTAGAGCTGAAGGATCATTAACAATAAGAGACAGAGAGAAAGCTGCAGTTTCACGTACTCCTGACGTTGATGGCACAGGTTCTGGTTCCTCACTGGAGTCTATTCTATCTACTGTCTTAAAAAAAAACAATCCAGTGACTGACATAAGGGTAATAGTTTTTTGTTTTTTGTGTTTTTTTGGCATAGATTACACAGTAGCAAAAATTCTTAAAGAGATGGGAATACCAGACCACCTGACCTGCCTCCTGAGAAATCTGTATGCAAGTCAAGAAGCAATAGTTAGAACTGGATATGGAATGACAGACTGGTTCCAAATTGGGAAAGGAGTATATCAAGGCTGTATAAGTCACCCTGCTTCTTTAACTTATATGCAGAGTACATCATGCGAAATGACAGGCTGGATGACGCACAACCTGAAATCAAGATTCCCAGGAGAAATATCAGTAACCTCAGATATGCGGATTACACCATCCTTATGGCAGAAAGTGAAGAAGAACTAAAGAGCCTCTTGATGAAAGTGAAAGAGGAGAATAAAAAAGTTGGCTTAAAATGCAACATTCAGAAAACTAAGATCACGGCATCTGGTCACATCACTTCATGGTAAACGACAGGGAAACAATGGAAGCAGTGACAGACTTTATCACTGCAGATGGTGACTGCAGCTATGAAATTAAAAGATGCTTGCTCCTTGGAGGAAAAGCTATGACCAACCCAAATAGCATATTAAAAAGTAGAGACATTACTTTGCCAACAAAGGTCCGTCTAATCAAAACTATGGTTTTTCCAGTAGTCATGTATGGATGTGAGTACTGGACTATAAAGAAAGCTGAGCACTGAAGAATTGATGCTTTTGAACTGTGGTGTTGGAGAAGACTTGAGAGTGTCTTGGATTGCAAGGAGATCAAACCGGTCAATCCTAAAGGAAATCAGTCCTGAATATTCATTGGAAGGAATGATGTTGAAACTGAAACTCCAGTACTTTGGCCACCAGATGTAAAGAACTGTCTCATTTGAAAAGACCCTGATGGTGGGAAATATTGAAAGCAGGAGGTGAAGGGGATGACAGAGGATGAGATGGTTGGATGGCATCACTGACTCAATGGACATGAGTTTGAGCAAGTTCCAGGAGTTGATGATGGATAGGGAAGCCTGCCGTGCTGCAGTTCATGGGGTCACAAAGAGTTGGAAATGACTGAGCAACTGAACTGAACTGAATTACAGAGCATGCAGTCTGAGGACTGTTGACCTTAGAGGCATATCACTTTGACAACTCACAAACACCCTTGAAGATTCTCATGCAGTGGGAAGATGTGCAAGTGGACCTAGGCAAATGGAGATCTCAAAGTCTCTATAAGTTAATTAAACAGAGAAAATGTGATTTCATTGAAAGTCCATTATCTGCAATTATTGGTAATATAGCCCTTTGGTTTGTTTGCATCTGTTGACTTTTAAAATGGCCCTAAATGGATCATGTGAAAAGTTAGAGATGAGGCACCATTATTTGAGTAAGGAGGAATCTTACATGCATTTAGTCCAGAAGTCCTCATTCGCTATGTTAAAGACCCCTGAGGGGAGTTGCTAGCATGGGAATCTATATGCACCAGGATCCTCAGTTGTCAGGATAAATAACAGTACTAAGTGCCCCTCAGCCTCCTCAGCCTGATAGCTTTTACCTGACCTTCCTCCTTACCTGGTGAACTCCTACAGACACTTTGGGCCTTGGTTTAGACATGACCTCCACAGGAAACCCTTCTCTGATGACCTTAGGTGCTCCCATTCTTAGCTGCCAGAGTACCCCTGTACCTGAACCACACTACCTATCACCTGAATCTGTACCTGTCTGCCCTATGGAGAATGAGGCTTTGAAAGTAGAGAGCTTGGCTCATTCATCTTTGCTTCCCCCACCACTTAACAAGGCTCCTGCCTCAGCTTAGGTGCTAGCAAACTGTGGGTGAATAAATCACCAACTGAATGAACAAAGTACTATATTCAACCTTCATACAATGGTGCAATTATTAAAGAACACACTTGTTTTATAGTCTTACAAGCCTTAATCACTCAACTCAAAGATACACTAAGTACACATAATATCATGGCAGTCTATGACATTCTTTGCTAATAAAAAGTGTCCTTTATAATTGAAAATATTGAGAATTACTTATCGAGTTTAACTCTCTCATTGTGAAAATGAAAATACAGAAGGATTTCATTCACTTACTCAATGTTGCAAACTTTATCAGGGGCAGTGGGGCCAACAGCCAGTACCAGGACCTTAGTGCTTGACTTTTCTAATTTTCTGATGTTTCACCTCACCAAATTTCACAATACAGCCTGTGAAAACAAGATTGAAGGCAAAATAGCTTGCAGAGAAAACAGAGTTATGGTTGTCAAGGGGGATGGGGAGGAGATGGGGAAGGGATGGACTAGGAGTTTGGGATTATGAGATGTGAACAATTATATGAAGTATTAGTCACTCAGTTGTATCCAACTCTTTGTGATCCCATGAACTATAGTCTGCCAGGCTCTCTGTCCATGGAATTCTCCAGGCATGAATACTGAGGTGTGTTACCATTCCCATCTCCAGGGGATCTTCCTGACCAGGGATCAAACCCAGGTCTCCCGCATTGCAGGCAGATTCTTTACTGTCTGAGCCACCAGGGAATGGATAAACAATAGGTTCTATTGTATAGCACAGGGAACTATATTCAATATCCTGGGTAAATCATAGTGGAAAAGAATATAAAAAAAGAAAATATACATATGTATAACTGAATCACTTTGCTGTACAAAAGAAATTAACACAACATTGTATATCAACTAAATTTCAATTTAAAAAAGAATATATATATATATATATATATATATATATATATATATATTTGTATTTGTGTTTCCCTCAGGCCTAGAAAGCAGCAGCAGCAAAGAGGCCTATGTCTGGGACCCAAGCAGCCAATTGCAAAAATAATGCAAGGCAGTAAGCAGGCAGGCTGGATGGATCAGCATGAAATCATGTCACAGGGCACAACGAAGTTGTCAAGTTTCTGTCCAACATAGGGCCTGGTGACATCAAATGCTGAGCCATGGGCTAAAGGTATAAAAAGTTTCTGCAGTCAAAATTTCCAAATACTATATGATTCCTAGGAAGGCAGGCTTCTCAAAATCACTATGTCCCTAGTGCTTAGCACAGTGCTTGGACCATAGTTGCTACTTAATAAATATTTACTGATAAATGAATAAATTAAAAATGGAAATTGAGTTTCTCTGGGTCTTGAAGGGACTTCTCTCAAAGCTACCCACAACAGTAAACTTTTTGACTTTTTGTAGATACATCTGTCTGATGCTAAATGAGTACCCCATGGTCTCAGTTCCGCTACCTCAATATGCAAATTATCAGGCAGGACAACAGTTAAGGAAAGAGTGGAATACCCAAAGGGAACTCTTCCACAAGGTTGTAGATGAGAGGACAAGTTGGATTCCACCTGACACTAAAATAAAAGATACCAGATAAGAAGTTCACAAGCACAAACAGGCCTTTCAAGCTTAGGCCCCTAAAAGAGTGAAGGCACTGCTCCCACATCTAGGAGCTATACCCACAGGAAGGCTTTTCGTAAAGACTTTCTTTTGTTTTCCTTTAGATTTTTATTTTATGTTCCTTATAATGTGATTCCTTCCAGACAAATACAGTAGAATTAGGTAGATAGATGTGTGATTGTTTCCAGGTTCCACAATCCCCAGGGATGGACCCTGAGCCATGAACACTCCTGAGAAGTTCTGATCTTATGAATTTATCTTTTCTCCATAATGAGGTTGGGAATCTTGAGATTTTAAAACAATTTTTTCAACTCTTCATTTGCCTTTGCTTGTTTAGACACGGATTTAGTGGCCATTTCAAGGTGGGAATTTTCTGATATCTTTCACCTGCTTGGATGCCATTTCATGATACCTCTTTATTCAAGTTTTCATGTCATTAATTTCCCCTCTTTAACTGTGTTAGAAGCCAGTGTCCTTTAATGCCATCCACTGAATTTCCCAGGAGTGAATGCCTTTTTTTTTTTTTCATCTTGCAAACATCTCCTAATTAATGGTTACCACCGCCTCCTCATTAATGCTCAATACAGGAGGCAATTAATGATCACTCATGCACCAGATGAGATTTTCAGGCACGGTTCACTCCAGTAGCGCTGCAGCTTTTGTGACCTCACTCAAAATTCTGTTTCTATGTCCTTTCTACAAAGGGATGGAGGCCACAATTTCACTTTCTCTACTTCTCCCAAGAAACAGAAAACAGACTCTTTCCAACAATGAACATTTTCAAGTCTTCTCCATGTATGTATACACACATACACACACATTTTAAGTTCAATAGCAATACAAAGGCACCACAGTCCTTCAGGTATCTCCCTCTAGCTATTATCTCCACTCTTCATCTCTTTATAGTCAACCAGCTTGCATGAGTAATCTACACTCACTATCCCTACTTCTGGTTTAACCAAGTAAAATCTGGTTACTGAAATACACTTGCTCCTGTAATTATTCACTAAGCTCAGTACTTATCACTAAATGCAAAAATCTTTGAATTCCATGTGGCATATATTTCCACTGATCAGTTTTGTTATTAATTATTCTGGTGATGTTTATACTATCACTTTTTTTTTGACATGGCTCTCATCAAATTTCTTAGATTTTTATCCTCATTTTGATTCACTTCACCCTATCGATCACTTAAATATTGATATATTCCAGGCTTCTTCCTTGGCTCTCTTTCCTAAAATCAATCTAGGAAAAATCACCTACTCTTCTGTTGTTTTTCCTGATCACTTTCCAAATCGGTGTGTGTCTTGTGGTGCATTATGTTTCCTGAATCCAGGTTCATTATTTGGCTTCCTATAGAAAACCTCCACTTAGATGACCCACAGATAACTCATATTTACATTTTTCCTCACCAAGAAAAATATTTTTCAAGTTAGATTTATCATCTACACACCTCAAATTTATTCCTCTTCCAATGTTTTTAATTGCCCACATGGCTCAGATGGTAAGGAGTCTACCTGCAATGTGGGAGACCCAGGTTCAATCCCTGGGTTGGAAAGATCCCCTGGAGAAGGGAATGGCAACACACTCTAGTACTCTTGCCTGGAAAATCTCATGGACAGAGGAGCCTGGTGGGCTACATACAGTCCATGGGGTCGCAAAGAGTCGGACACAACTGAGTGACTTCACTTTTTTCTTTCTTTCCAATGTTCTTAGTGAAGAGCGTCACTACGTATCAGTTGTTCATCTCAGAAATGCAGAAGTCAGTCTTGATTCCTTCAGGTCCTTCATCCCATGAAACACAATCAAATCTTGTCAACACTCCTAATTTTCTCTTAAACTCTTATCTTTCTTTCCCACTAATAGTTTATCCCCATCAATATGAAACCCAAAATATTTATCACAACCATCCAATGCCCATTTATTTAACTGATGTTCATTGTGTTGCCCACTTTGTTCTAAACATGGTGCAACATGCTTTTCATGTTTAAGCCCGAGGCTACCACTGTACTGTCACCTCTTCCAATGATCCAACCTCCTTGCCACTTTCCTTGCTTGAGTCATAACAACTTACGTCTAACTAAATACATACTGCCCTGTTGCTTCTCTATGTGTAGACTATTTGCTGTAATTGATGAACTTTGATTTTAAAGATTCAGTTTAACTATTAAGTGAAAATAACTAAATATCAAGTTACTATTATACCGTTTGTTCTGCACAAGGGTACCCAGATATGTTATTTTATTTTCTTTCTGGGAGTAGTGCATCTGCATTGTCATCTGTCAGACCCATTACCACTTCAAGGAAATGACTGAATTGGCCTGAAGAACTTTTTTTTTTTTTCCTGGAGAAACTGTATGTTAGATGGACTGGAGGTGAGGAGGAGAAATAAGGGTAATAGACTGCCCAGGAAGTCTCCCAGCCCAGCTAAGAAAAGCTGGACTAGACTGGGCTGAAGTTACTCAAATACTTTTGGAGTGTACTTACTAAATACTTGAACCCAAAGAAATTCTTCTTTGGTATAGAATCTAAATCCTGAGTTAAACTTGCAAGACAAAAATGATGAAGCGCAAATATTTTTGACCCTCATCTCAACAAGGGAAAGTGCCCATGTCTTTATATGTAGTCTGCTCACACTGAAAGGGGGAAAGAGAACTGTAAGTAATGCTAACATCTCTTTATTTTTTTTTTATTTCTGTAAGCTTCCTCTTGCCTAACACTACTCCTAGATCATCCCCTATACTGAAATTCAAATTGTTTTCTCAATATATCCTTCAATGGGTGTTCCCAACCTGCTGAAAATGTCACCTTTACAGAGATCATTTTTTCAAACTAACTTTCCAGTCTAATACACCTCTCTGCCCATTCTTGACCCTATAGCTAATTTTTCACTCTCACTTAGGAAATCTCCCTAGAATTTGAAATTCAGCATGGAAATAAAATACATCTATTTCCTCCTTTCCCAGGAAAGCCAGACCCAGTTCCAACTATAAAATATACAACCTGATTTGGTTACTATGGCCACCTGATGTGAAGAGTAGACTCACTGGAAAAGGCCCTGATGCTGGAAAAGATTGAAGGTAAGAGAAGAAGGGGTAGGCACAGGACGAGATGGTTGGATTGTATCAGTGACTCAATGGACATGAGTTTGAGCAAACTCTGGGAGATGGTGAAGGACAGGGAGCCTGGCGTGCTGCAGTCCATGGAGTCAAAAAGAGTCAGAAACAACTTAGTGAATGAACAACAGTGACAACTCCATGAAATCACAGTTATTCGTTATCAAATCTTCTTGTTTCAGCTGTTTACCAGCAATGTTATAGCTGCATGGCTCCTAAACAACTGCCCTAAAATCCAGTTTCCAAAACACTATCTTTCAATTTCATAACCAGAACAATAACAATTACCATGTATACAAGAATTATTCTATACTGAGCACTGTTCAAAATTGCCTATAAATTGGGCACTGCTATCAAAGAAGTAAATCTTCAAAATCCTCCAAGCTAGGCTTCAACAGTATGTGAACCAAGAACTTCCACATGTACAAGCTGGCTTTAGAAAAGGCAGAGGAACCAGAGATCAAGTTGCCAATATCCACTGGGTCACAGATAAAGCAAGAGAATTCCAGGAAAATGTCTACTTTTGCTTCATTGACTGTGCTAAAACCTTTGACTGTGTGGATCACAACAAACTATGGAAAATCCTTCAAGAGATGGGAATACCAGACCACTTTACTTGCCTCCTGAGAAATCTGTATGTAGGTCAAGAACCAACAGAACCAGACATGGAACAACAGACTGTTTCAAAATTGGGAAAGGAGTATGTCAAGGTTGTATATTGTCACGCTGCTTATTTAACTTCTATACAGAGTACATCATGCGAAATGCTGGGCTGGATGAAGCACAAGCTAAAATCAAAATTGCCAGGGGAGCTCTCAATGTCCTTTTATATATTCCATAGACACAGTCTGCCTGGTTCATCATGTAGATTTAATATGAAGTTTGTACAGCTGGCAGGAAGGTTTTGGGTCTTCTTCCTGAGCCACAACTGCCCCTGGGTTTCAATTGTGCTTTTAATTCCACCTCTGCATGTAGGTCGTCTACTGGGGTTTACTTCTGAGGCTACCCTGGAGGACTTGGGTCTACCCCAGTAAGGGCAAGGTGTGGAGGTGGTGCAGTTGCTTGGGTCACAGGGGCTCTGGGAGCACCAGGTACTCAGAGGAGTTGGCAGCTTAGGGCAGCAGGAAATATAGTGCTCTAGAAGGGTATGGCAATACGTATTGGACAATATACTCCAGTATTCTTGCCTGGAGAACTCCACTGACAGATAAGCCTGGCAGGCCTCAGTCCACAGGGTCACTAAGAGTTGGACACAACTGAAGTGACCCCATGTGCATAGACACAAGACTTTTTTTGTCTGTGGTAGCTCTGGTGGCAGCGCTGCCCCAATGACGGTTGAGCATGAAGGTGGCATAGCTACTTGGGTCGTGGGGACCCTGATGGTGCCAAGTGTACAGGGACACAGATCTTCTTAGCCACAGGAGTTATAATATATAAAAGGACATTGAGAGCTCCCATAAAAGAAAACGCACTAGTTCTGATAGCTGTAACCACTGGACGCAAGAACACAAGGAGTAGGACAAGATTAGAGTCTGAGCTGCCCCCACAGGAGATCCAGAGACCAGAGTAGTGTTGGAGGGCAGATTAGGAAAGTGAGGTGGACTGTGACTCCCAGTAAGGGAAACGACACTAACAGCAGAGGCTCAAGAAAAACATTTATTATTCTTATATTTTGATTTTTGGAGTTTCTTTTGGATTTTTTTTTCTTTTGTGGTAGTTGTCAATTTTATTAGCACTGTGAAGTGTAACTAAGATTTTGAGTTTTTTTTTACCAGCCACACTTTTCACTGCTTTTATAAACCTCTGCCTCTATGTTGGGATTTTGCAGCTCTGTGGAGTTTTCCTTTTCTTCCTTTTTTTTCTCTTTCTTTTATTTTAAGTTTTAAAACCTATTATGATTTTTTCTACATTTATTCCTTTGTTTTTCCTATTATTCTTTTCCCCTTGCAGTTACTCTTTAATATATACAAATCTTCTTTATCTATCTCTATTTTACTTCATACTTCTATTCTTTCTTTCCTTTCTTTTTCTTACTGTATTTGTTGGTTTTGTGTTCATTGCTTCATTCCCCACTTGGCACCTTGCCTTAGTTTTGTTTTCCAATTTGTGATTTAGTTAGTTTTGTTTTTAACTGATAGATATCATTCTTGGTTTCCTTTGTTCATAGGGTCAATCTATTGTACTTTATTTTTGTTTGACTGTTTTGATTTTGTTTATGGGTATACATGTATATGTGTAAATTCCATTATTTTAATTATTATTTGCCTGATTCTGTAACTGCCATTGGTTTGGGGTTCATTTTTGGTTTCTCACTTTTGAGTATTTGTTTTAATTTCATTTAATGCCATAATAAACCACATGTGGAATCTCCATTTCTGGCCAGAAATCAAGCCCTGAGCCTTTGGAGTGGGAGCACTGATTTCAAGACCCTAGACTACCAGAGAACTCCTAACCCTAGGGAGTAGCAAATAGTGAGAACTCACAAAAAGGAAACCACTTGAATACAAGACCCAGCATCACCCAACTACCATAGCACCCTGTGCAGGATGCTGCATCCAAACAACAAACAAGACAAAAATACAAACCCAATCATCAGCAGACAGGATTATCACCTTGCTCAGCTGTGCCCATCAGAGGAAAAAAAAAAAGCAACTCAGGACAAATCTCACCCTATGCAAAGCTTACACAAACCATTGGACCAACCTTAAGAGGGCAGAAACCAAAAGAAAAAAGAATTCAACATTGAAGCCTGAGGAAAGGTTGGGGAAAGCCTGGGGAAACAAAGATAATAAGTTTTAAAAAATAATGAAAAGGCAGAGAAATACTGCAGAAATGAAGGACTAAACTAAAAACACAGAAATCCAAATAAATGAAGAGGAAACAGGCAAACTACCTGAAAAGGAATTCAGAATAATGATAGTAAAGATGATCAAAAACCTTGAAAACAGAATGAAGAAAATGCAAGAATCAATTAACAAAGACCTAGAAGAATTAAAGAATAAACATACAGAGACAAACAACACAACTAACTGAATTTAAAAATACTCTAGAAAGAATCAACAGCAGAATATCTGAAGCAGAACAAAGGATCAGTGAGCTGGAAGATAAAATGGTGGAAATAACTGCTGAAGAGCAGAATAAAGTAAAAAGAATAAAAAGATCTGAGGATAGTCTCAGAGACCTCTGGGACAATATTAAATGCCCCAACATTCAAATTTATAGGGGTCCCTTGGACTGCAGAAAGATCAAACCAGTCCATCTTAAAGGAAATCAGCCCTGAGTGCTCATTGGAAGGACTGATGTTGAAGCTGAAACTCCAATATTTTGGCCACCTGATGCAAAGAGCAGATTCATTTGAAAAGACCCTGATGCTGGAATGATTGAAGGCTGGAGGAGAAGGGGTTGACAGAGGATGAGATGGTTGGATAACATCACTGACTCGATGGACATGAGTTTGAGTAAACTCCGGGATTTGGTGATGGACAGGGAGGCCTGGTGTGCTGCAGTCCATGGGGGTTAATTTAAATTAACAAGCCACATTTATCCATGACTACTATCTTGGGCTGAAACTCCAATACTTGGCCACCTCATACGAAGAGTTGACTCACTGGAAAAGACTCTGATGCTGGGAGGGATTGGGGGCAGGAGGAGAAGGGGACGACAGAGGATGAGATGGCTGGATGGCATCACTGACTCGATGGACGTGAGTTTGAGTGAACTCCGAGAGCTGGTGATGGACAGGGAGGCCTGGCTTGCTGCGATTCATGGGGTCACAAAGAGTCAGACACGACTGAGCAACTGAACTGAACTGAACTGAACTGAACGAGGAAAAGTAGCCCTCTTTAAAGCGAACTTGAAAAGGGTCAGAGCCTCAAATGATATGGCTGATAAAGTGTTATATCCAAAATATAAAAATAATTCATACATTAATATAAAAAACCCAATCTGATTTTTAAAATGGGCAGAAAACCTGAGTATGCATTTTCCAAAAAAGATATACAGATAGCCAACAGGCACATGAACAGATGTCCAACATCACTAATGATAAAGAAAATGCAAATTAAAACCACAATGAGGTATCACCTTACACCTGTCATAAAAGTTATTATCCAAAAGTCTACAAATAACAATGTTGGTGAGGATATGGAGAAAAGGGAACCCTTGTATTCAGTTGGTGGGAATTTAACTTGGTGCAGCTGCTATGGAAAACAATGGAGTTTTCTCAAAATATTACGACAAGAACTATAATATGATCAAGCAATTCCACTTTAGTGTATTTATCCAAGGGAAATGAAAACACTAATTCAAAAAGATATATGCACCCCTATTCCAATTCCAAAGAAAGGCAATGCCAAAGAATGCTCAAACTACTGCACAATTGCACTCATCTCACACGCTAGTAAAGTAATGCTCAAAATTCTCCAAGCCAGGCTTCAGCAATATGTGAACCATGAACTCCCTGATGTTCAAGCTGGTTTTAGAACAGGCAGAGGAACCAGAGATCAAATTGCCAACATCCGCTGGATCATGGAAAAAGCAAGAGAGTTCCAGAAAAACATCTATTTCTGCTTTATTGACTATGCCAAAGCCTCTGACTGTGTGGATCACAATAAACTGTGGAGAATTCTTAAAGAGGTGGGAATACCAGACCACCTAACCTGCCTCTTGAGAAATCTGTATGCAGGTCAGGAAGCAACAGTTAGAACTGCACATGGAACAACAGACTGGTTCCAAATAGGAAAAGGAGTACGTCAAGGCTGTATATTGTCTCCCTGCTTATTTAACTTATATGCAGAGTACATCATGAGAAACGCTGGACTGGAAGAAACACAAGCTGGAATCAAGATTGCCGGGAGAAATATCAATAACCTCAGATATGCTGATGACACCACCCTTATGGCAGAAAGTGAGGAGGAGCTAAAAAGCCTCTTGATGAAAGTGAAGGAGGAGAGTGAAAAAGTTGGCTTAAAGCTCAACATTCAGAAAACGAAGATCATGGCATCCGGTCCCATCACTTCATGGGAAATAGATGGGGAAACAGTGGAAACAGTGTCAGACTTTATTTTTTTGGGCTCCAAAATCACTGCAGATGGTGACTGCAGCCATGAAATTAAAAGACGCTTACTCCTTGGAAGAAAAGTTATGACCAACCTGGATAGTATATTCAAAAGCAGAGACATTACTTTGCCGACTAAGGTCCGCCTAGTCAAGGCTATGGTTTTTCCTGTGGTCATGTATGGATGTGAAAGTTGGACTGTGAAGAAAGCTGAGCGCCGAAGAATCGATGCTTTTGAACTGTGGTGTTGGAGAAGACTCTTGAGAGTCCCTTGGACTGCAAGGAGATCCAACCAGTCCATTCTGAAGGAGACCAGCCCTGGGATTTCTTTGGAAGGAATGATGCTAAAGCTGAAACTCCAGTACTTTGGCCACCTCATGGGAAGAGTTGACTCATTGGAAAAGACTCTGATGCTGGGAGGGATTGGGGGCAGGAGGAGAAGGGGACGACCGAGGATGAGATGGCTCGATGGCATCACTGACTCGATGGACGTGAGTCTGAGTGAACTCCGGGAGATGGTGATGGATAGGGAGGCCTGGCGTGCTGCGATTCATGGGTTCGCAAAGAGTTGGACACGACTGAGCGACTGAATTGAACTGAACTGATGTTCACAGCAGCAGCATTTGCAATACCCAAGACATGGAAGCAATCTAAACGTCCACTGATGTGTGAATGGATAAATAAGATATAGTATACACACATGCAGTGGAATATTACTCAGTCATAAAAAGAATGAAATTTTCCCATTTGTAAAAACATAAATGGACCTGGAGGGTGTTGTGCTTAGTGAAATGTCAGACAGAGAAAAACAAATACTGTATGTTTTTACTTATATGTGGAATCTAAAAAAAAAAAAACAAACATATAGTAAATCAAAAACAGACTCACAGATACAAAATCAAACTAATGGTTACCAGAGGGGAATGGAGGAGAAATATAAAATAAGTGAAGGGAATTTAAAAGTACAACCTACCATTTGTAAAATAAATGAGTTATGGGGATGTAATATATAGAACAGGAAAAATATTCATTTTATAATAACTTCATATTGTATTTAGTCTATAAAAATATGTAATCAGCCCCCACTTACCCATGTACAGCCACTTAACTACATGTTTCCCATAGAACTAGGAAATTAATAGCTAATATTTATAATTCTGATTTAAACTGTTTTTATCGGAGGTGGTATGACCTCCATTTTATAGATAAAAGGCTTGAGCACATGAAAAGTTTTTTATAATAACCCAGGCACATTTAGTTCTAAAATCATACACTTTCCTTTTTGACCTTCCATGAAAAGCAATATAGAAGGCTTCCATCTTTACCTATCCTTCAAATGTTCCCTTCTGAGACATCTATTATTTAGATCCTATTTTAGTTTGAGTACCCATTTCAGTGGCCAAATGTCCAGACCATACAGGATCCCATGACCTGTGAAGAGTCTATCCTCTTCTCAGCTGTTGTTTTCCATAGGCATTAACCCAGTGGTAACTCTAGAATTTCCACATAGGAAAGAAGTATACGTATGGTGATCTGGTTGGAGATCTACTGAGGGAATCTCTTTTGAAGCTGCATCTCCATATCAAGATTTTAAGCACATGGGTCTTGCTATGGTTTACATGAAAGTTTCAGCATGCTAATTGCTGACATATTTTTAATTTTTATTTTTACTGAAGTAAAATTTATGTATAGAGAAATGTACGTCCTAAGGGTATAAATTTAATGAGTCTTGACAAAAGTTAGACAACTGTAACCAATACCCAAATCAAGATAAGGAGTATTTCTAACATCCCAGAAGAAAGTTTCCTTGTTATTCCTTCCCAGTCAATCCCTCAGGGCAACCCCTAGCCTAGATAACCACTGTTCTGATGTTTTGTCTGTTCCTGAAATTCACTGAAATGGAATTATAAGTACATACTCTTTTGTCTCTGGTTTCACTCATTCAACCTTGTGTACATAACATTGATCTATTAACTGATGAGAACATTTTTTTCCCCATTAGCCTTAAAAAAAAATGAGGTAAATCCTGTCATCTGCCCCAACATGGATCAATCTATAGGACGTTATGCTAAGTGAAATAAACGAGACATAAACAAAATAATATTAAATTACACCTACATGGGGAATATTCGATAGTAGAACTCAGAAGCAGAGCACAGAGTGGTGGTGAAAAAGCAGTGGGGGTGCAAAATGACAAGGTCTTGGTCAAAGGGTACGACGTTTCAGTTATATTGGGTGATTAAGCCCTAGAGATGTATTGCACATCACATGGCTACAGTTAACAACACTGAATTGTACACTTAAAAATGTGCTAAAAGAGTAGATCTTATGCTGTGTTTTTATCTAAACAAACAAATAACTGGGAGAAACCTTTATAGGCAATGGATATGTTTATGGCATTGATTGTGGTTATGATTTCATAGATGTATACTTATCTCCAAACTCATCATCCTGTATACATTAACTAGTTATAGTGTTTTGTATGTCAGTAATACCTCAATAAAGTGGTTTAAAAAAGGATGGGACTATGTTTTAGCATATATCAGTAATTCATTTTGCTGAGTAGAATTACAGTGATTAGATATAGCATAATTTGTTTTCCATTCTCCTGTTGAGGGTTATCTGAGTTGTTTCTATCTTGAGGGTATTTTTTTAAAGCTGTTTCGTGCAAGTTCCTTCTGTGGACATATATTTTCATTTCCCCTAGGAAAAGAGCCTGCTGCTGCTGCTAAGTCACTTCAGTCGTGTCCGACTCTGTGTGATCCCATAGATGGCAGCCCACCAGGCTCCCCCGTCCCTGGGATTCTCCAGGCAAGAATACTGGAGTGGGTTGCCATTTCCTTCTCCAATGCATGAAAGAGAAAAGTGAAAGTGAAGTCGCTCAGTCGTGTCCGACTGTTAGCGACCCCATGGACTGCAGCCCACCAGGCTACTCCGTCCATTGGATTTTCCAGGCAAGAGTACTGGGGTGGGGTGCCATTGCCTTCCCCGAGGAAAAGAGCCTAGAAGTTAAAATTCTGGGTCACAGGTAGATGTATGTTTAAGCATGAGAAACTGCAAGACAGTTTTCCAACGTGGTTGCAATATTTTATACTCTTACAGCAAAGTACAGGAGCTTTGGTTTCTCCAAGTACTCATAAAGCTTTGCTGTTGTCAATCTATTTAATTTTAGCCACTGTGGTGGGTGTGTAGTGGTATCTCACTATAATTTCAATTTGCATTTCCCTGATGACTAGTAAAATTGAACATCTTTTCATATGCTTAGTCAGGTTGGACTATTTTTATACTGGTAGGCTACAAATATCTTCTGCCACTATTAGCCTGATGTATTTTTTAATTGAGGATGGCAGGGCTAATGGAGGTTATAGGATGGCCTAATGCCCTTCTTTAAAGCAACCTCTTGCCATGTCTACCTTAAGCTAAGACTCTGCTGCTACTGCTGCTGCTTCCACCACTCCCTTGAAAACTATAAAATAGTGATCTTTTTGCTTCAGCAATTACTTTCTCAAGTATCAGGATTATAGTTCTATTTTCCAATTATCTTATAAATCAACCCAAAAGTTAATGTTCTTCCATGCAGGACTTAAACCCTAGTTTCCAGACAGGAAAAAAAGGAGGGGATCAATTTTTGAAATTCACAGTTCATACATATTTCTATGTTCCCATGATCAGCCTACAACACTGTAGTGGTATTAACACTGCATAACTGTGTTGCAATTTAGGTTTTGCTGAGTTTGGACAATGGACTCTCAAAAAATAATTTTAAAATTAGGAAAAAAAAAGCAACAAAGATAGGGAAAAATCAAATAGATGAAGATAAAGCACCATGGTTACCTTCTCAATGCAGAAATGCCTGTACCTGGTGGGAATGACTTTAGCTCAAATTATTTTAGTATAATCTTGTTCTCTTCCAGTCAAATGAATTTTTGTATAGTAAGCTTCAGGTAAAGGGAAGATTAACAATCACCTGGATACTTGTCAGAAGCTTAAATGTTATAACCGGAAGGGATCTGCAGGGTCATCTAACACAACTCCCTGAAAACTGCAAGAAAACCCAGAAATGTTTCCATCTTTTAAAGTCCATTGATCATAGTGAGAGCCTTTGGAACTATAAAGAAATAAATCTATTGTATTCTACATGTTAGCATTCCCTAAGTTACAAAAGGGCTATCTGCCTTCTACCACAACTCAGATTTGACTCACTAGTTTTCTTCAGCCATTTCTTATAAAAACCATAGGTTATCAAGGTCATCTTCCTTTATCATTCAGTTTATCAATATCCTCCCGATAAGTCCCCCACAAACTCCATATTATGTAATTCATCTGACCAGCACAGGTAATAGTGGGACTGTAACCTAGAAATGATATACTCTCAGCTACATTAACCTTTTGGCCAAAACATCAGCATTCACTTGTTTTACCACTGAAAGTGAAGTCGCTCAGTCATGTCCGACTCTTTGCGACCCCGCGGACTGTAGCCTTCCAGGCTTCTCTGTCCATGGGATTCTCCAGGCAAGAATACTGGAGGGGGTTACCATTTTTTTCTCCAGGGGATCTTCCTGACCCAGGGATTGAACCGGGTCTCCCGCATTGGAGGCAGATGGTTTAACCTCTGAGCCACCAAGGAAGCCCCTTGGGCTTTTTCACAAGCAGTCACTTCGACCTCAGCTTCCTCAGTTTAATCTTTTTTTTTTTTTTTTTTTTTTGGGNTCTTCCTGACCCAGGGATTGAACCGGGTCTCCCGCATTGGAGGCAGATGGTTTAACCTCTGAGCCACCAAGGAAGCCCCTTGGGCTTTTTCACAAGCAGTCACTTCGACCTCAGCTTCCTCAGTTTATTTTTTTTTTTTTTTTTTTTTTTGGAGGGAGGAGACATTGTGTACAGAACTTCTCATTAGTCTTTATTATACTTTATCTTCTTAGTTTCAGTCCACTGTTCTAACCTGCCAAAGCTCTGTTGCACCCTGCGAAAATATTTCGTAACTTCACTCTTCATTTTTGCTGGAAAATCTTTCCATTATGTCTCAGCACACTTCTCTGCTTTAGAAACTAGAATTTAAAGGATACAATGGAATCATTCCTTGTCGCCTCTTCAGGGTGAACATCAGTATTTACTATCCAGGACCTTCAGAATGAGGAAATGATAGAAAAATGTGTTGCAACTTTAATGAGCACGGAACATCATATAGGGATATTTTTGTCTCACTAAATTCCTGATATGATATCATTTTATTTATTTTTCTTTGTTTTTCAGAGACAGAGAGGTAATGGTAATGAACACCCATGATGGATTCATGTCAATGTATGCCAAAACCAATACAGTACTGTAAAGTAAAATAAAGTAAAAAAAAAAAAAATNATCATATAGGGATATTTTTGTCTCACTAAATTCCTGATATGATATCATTTTATTTATTTTTCTTTGTTTTTCAGAGACAGAGAGGTAATGGTAATGAACACCCATGATGGATTCATGTCAATGTATGCCAAAACCAATACAGTACTGTAAAGTAAAATAAAGTAAAAAAAAAAAAAATTCTGCATAATTAAGGGTCAAAATTAACTGGATTCAATTTAATTGGGACTTTATTGGAATATAATGTAACCAAATGACTATTTGAATTTCAACTGATAATATTATTGACTCATCAAGAAAAAAATAGCAGGTCAAAAAGTTCCATTGGAAACCAATGTCTCCCACCCTTGGAAGGAGAAGAGTGGAATGACTTTGCTCCTGGATCTCCCCTCCTCAGTTCCTCAACATCAGAGCTTTTCAAAAGGCTAACTTTGTATAAATACTTTATGTTTGCAACAGTGACACAGGTGAGTGAAAGTTTACTAAAAATTCATCTATAAGGAAAATATTTTAAATGTTATAATGTAAATATTCTTCGTGGAAATTTGAGATCTCCCACATTACCACTCAAGAGACTGTATTACCAAATGAGAATTCATGATGAGTTTGTCAACACTCTAAAGCTGCTTTTCACAAAAGCTATGATGCACACCCCTACACACTTGCCTTTAAATTCAAATTTTCATGGTTTAACTAGAACTCTTAATTGTCTGAAGCTAATCAGAAATTTCTCTGAATCTTAGCTTATATCTTACTTCATGGCCTCTCTTTACTCTTATCATTATCCAAAATCTTGGTTTGGAAAAAAGTCTAGTAATTACATGTACTCAATCAAAGGAAGTTTAAGTCTGAAAAATAATTGCCCTCTGATGAATACTAATCAGGCAAACAGTATACTCTTTGACCAGAAACAACTAAAGACCTTGGACAAGTTCATTAAAAGCAAATTCAGCTTTTGATTAAATATGTTGATCTCTTCAAATTGATCCATTACCTACAATATTTGTCATCTATCAAAATACATCATGAGAAACACTGGGCTGGATGAAACACAAGCTGGAATCAAGATTGACGGGAGAAATATCAATAACCTCAGATATGCAGATGGCACCACCCTTATGGCAGAAAGTGAAGAACTAAAGAGCCTCTTGATGAAAGTGAAAGAGGAGAGTGAAAAAGTTGGCTTAAAGCTCAACATTCAGAAAACTAACATCATGGCATCCGTTCCCATCACTTCATGGNTTTTTGAGATTGCATCCAAGTACTGCATTTCGGACTCTTTTGTTGACCATGATGGCTACTCCATTTCTTCTGAGGGATTCCTGCCCGCAGTAGTAGATATAATGGTCATCTGAGTTAAATTCACCCATTCCAGTCCATTTTAGTTCGCTGATTCCTAGAATGTCGACGTTCACCCTTGCCATCTCTTGTTTGACCACTTCCAATTTGCCTTGATTCATGGACCTGACATTCCAGGTTCCTATGCAATATTGTTCTTTACAGCATCGGATCTTGCTTCTATCACCAGTCACATGCACAACTGGGTATTGTTTTTGCTTTGGCTCCATCCCTTCATTCTTTCTGGAGTTATTTCTCCACTGATCTCCAGTAGCATATTGGGCACCTAACGACCTGGGGAGATTCTCTTTTGATATCCTATCATTTTGCCTTTTCATACTGTTCATGGGGTTCTCAAGGCAAGAATACTGAAGTGGCTTGCCATTCCTTTCTCCGGTGGACCACGTTCTGTCAGACCTCTCCACCATGACCCGCCCGCCTTGGGTTGCCCTGCAGGCATGGCTTGGTTTCATTGAGTTAGACAAGGCTGTGGTCCTAGTGTGATTAGATTGACTAGTTTTCTGTGAGTATGGTTTCAGTGTGTCTGCCCTCTGATGCCCTCTTGCAACACCTACCATCTTACTTGGGTTTCTCTTACCTTGGGCGCGGGTTTAATTTAGTATTAAAAATGTATGGAGATATGCTTTCCAATCCCATCTCAGCCTCAGTCATCTCATTGTTAATATTAAGATAGTCTCACAAGATTGGTGTTAGGATAATTTCTACGAAGTGAATTGGATATAGCAGGTGCTCAATAAAGATCAATTTCTTCACGACTTACACCTAGTTTCATTCCTGGTTAAACACTACATATTATGTACACAGAGAAAATTCAAGAACAGATTCAAACTACATTCCTGCTGTAAGGTAAACATTTCCTTAAGTAAAATGATCTGTCTTCATCAAAATTATGAGACTATATTAACTGAGAACAATGAAACTCAAGTTCAGCTAGCTTCCTCATTAACTATGGTACACTGTTTTGCTTAAACACTTAATACTTTTAAAAATAACAACATAAAACACCAATTCATGAATTTACTCATTGTAGTTATTTCTTCTGGATAGGTGACAACTTGCTGTGAGTGTGCACATGTGACCACAACATATCTGTACTTGTGCTTGTGTGTGTGTTATTTGGATGCTCATTTTTTCTGTTTTCCTTTTTGCTTAAATCAAGCTGGAAACCTGTTAAAATTAGGGACTATATCTCTATTATAGGAACACCCCCGTCATAAATAGCATACATGTCTTCCCAATTAGACTGAACTTTCCTGCCCAGGAAGGACCAATTCCCCTCCAACCCAGCTCAAAGTCTGACCCACAAATGTTGCTGACTGTCAATCCCTTGTTGATTAATTATGTGAGCATAGAGCAGAGCCTGGTGATTACTGACAGATCCTGAGAGCAGCTGAATATGTATCTCAGGGACCTCTGTCACACAACACTGAGCTCTAGATTTAGGACATCTGAAATGAAGTCATTCCTGGGTGAGATGCTTAAATGGCAAAAGAAACTGCAGATGTTCACCTTGGATTAATAGATTCACAGCCAAATGGCCAATAAAATGCATGTATAAACACTGTTTCCATTGTTTCCTCATCTATTTGCCATGAAGTGATGGGACCAGATGCCATGATCTTAGTTTTTTGAGGGTTGAGCTTTTTCCATTAGTTCAGAAACAATGGACAGGCTTTATTTTTTGGGACCCCAAATCACTGCAGATGGTGACTGCAGCCATGAAATTAAAAGACGCTTGCTCCTTGGAAGAAAAGCTATGACCAATCTAGACAGCATATTAAAAAGACTTTGCCAACAAAGGTCCTTCTAGTCAAAGCTATGTTTCTTTTTTTTTTTTCCCAGTAGTCATGTATGGATATGAGAGTTGGAGCATAAAGAAGGCTGAGCGCCAAAGAATTGATGGTTTTGAACTGTGGTGCTGGCAAAGACTCTTGAGAGTCCCTTGGACTGTAAGGATATCAAACCCAGACAACCCTAAAGGAAATCAACCTTATATATTCATTGGAGGGACTGATACTAAAGCTAAAGCTCCAATAGTTTGGCCATCTGATGCAAAGAGCTGATTCATTGGAACAGACCCCTGATGTGGGAAAGACTAAGAGCAGGAGATGAAGGTGGCAGCAGAGGATGAGATGGTTGGATGGCATTATCCACTCAATGGACGTGAGTTTGAGCAAGCTCTAGGAGATGGTGAAGGACAGGGAAAGCTGATGTGCTGCAGTCCAGAGGATTGCAAAGAGTTGGACATGAATAAGCAACTGAACAACAGAGAAACAAACTAAGAATATGACTGGTGGGGAAGTTTCTTGGAATGTATAAAACACTGGACTGGAGTTTAGAGACTACCTGGGTTTCTGTCACTGACATGCCTGTGACCACAGCTAATTTACTTCATCTGTTGGGGTCTCAGAATCCAGATCATTATGAACTGAGTAGATTAGACTTGAAGTGCCTTCCCAGGTCTAACAGTCTAGAGTTCAATGTTAAATAAAAATTGATGTTTCCATTTCAGAACTCAGGCTAAAATTAGAATCTATATAATCCAAGTTAGCACGTGATCAATTGCTGCTTTGCTCTCTAATTGTTTCTCGTGCCTTCAGCTTGTATCTCACATATAAGAATCACAGCTCACACATCTGTATTTTAGGACAAAACATGGGCCATGGCAGGTAAAACTAGTCTAGGCTTTTAAAAATACGTGTTGATTGATTGATCTGGAAAATGAGAAATCTGACTATTGATGTGGCTCACAGATGTGATGTTGAGATTAGCAAGGTAATATACATTAACACTGGTGCTGCTTGGAGCTGGCTAAATAAGGGATGGAATAAGCTCAGGGCAAATGCAGAGATCAGGATCAATTTTCTATCTCCTTCCAAACTTTTCCAGTACTCAGCAAATAGAAAATAACAGGATGGGGTCTGCTGGCTCTTTTGAAAATATTTTTTCAAGAAGTCTGATATTTCTATCTCTGACCATGGAATGGTAGTTTAAAAAAAGACTCTTGGAGACCTAGCTTGGGAGTAGGCACTGAACTCGGTGAGATATAATTTGCTGGGAAGGATTCTAGAGACAATGTCTGTCCCCAACTCTGCTCTACAGCCTCTCTCTTTACGGCTCTTTACAATCACTGAGATTCTTACCTGGGATTCACCTCCGTGGACAGAAGAGGCAAGACATTCACAGTTTCCATATGGGAAGAAAGACAAGAAAGAAGTGCAGGGCATTGAAGGAGACTGAAACCAGGAAAAGGTCAGTAAGAGGGCACTCAAAGAGATAAGAGATGTTATGCTATGGTATTTCTCTTTTTTTTTTCACCCCCCACAAGTGCATCAGAGCTAGGACCAAAGTGTGGAGGAGTAGCTACAACAGAAAATATACTTTCTCTCCTTCAGATGAAGCAAAATACCAACTTAAATATGACTTGTAAAGGGAACAGTTGTTATTTTATTAGACCCTGACCATATCATTCAGCCTTTGACTTCCTCAATGGAATCCACACACTTTTACCATCTCTACTGTTACAACCCTGATCCAAACCAACATCACCCCTCATTTGGATTTTTTAACTGAAGTAGAGAGGATTTACAATATATATTAGTTTCAGGTGTACAACACAGTAATTCAATAGTTTTATAGATTACACTCCACTTAAAGTTATTAGTGGAAAATATTGGCTGCATTTCCTGTGCTGTACATTGCATTCCTTATATCTTAGTTATTTTATAACTGGTAGCTTGTAACTCTTAACCCCTTTCCCCCTTCATGCACTCCCCCATCCAACCCCTCTCCCCATGGTAACCACTAGTCTGCTCTCTATATCTGTGAGTCTGATTCTGTTTTGTGGTATTCATTTGTTTGTTTTACCACTAGTGTTTTTTTGTTCTCTTTGTTTCCACACTTGCTTCTTACATCTCCCACACAGAGGCAAAGTGATCCTACCAAAATATAAATCAGAAAATGTCACTCTTTGGGTTAGAATTCTCCAGTGGATTCCCACTGAAAGTGGAATGAAATCCTAAGTCTTTTTCATGGTTTCTTTACCATCTCTGTGATATTACATTCTCTCTCTTTCTTTCCCTTTGTAGTCTACCTACACTGACTTTCATTTAGTCCTTTGAACACTCTAAGCCTGTTCCTATCTCAGGTCATCTTACACTTACCCTCCTACAAAGAACTTGCTTTTATGAAATTGCTTTTTAAAATATATTTATTTCCCACATTACTTCATTAAATGATAAACTCCATCACTTAGTTTCCTTCATTCCATCACTCCTTCACTGAGGGAAGGTTCCCTGTCAGTCTTAATCTTTATCATATCCTTGGTGCTTGGGCCATAGATAAAATGTAATAATCAGTTAATAAAACTGTCAAAAGAATGAATAAATGGCAAAGGGAGCAAGCAAGTCATGAAAAGAAGTGTAGATGATCAGGCCAAGAAGGTGCAGCTGAAATGATCTAGCATGGCCATAGGGAATCAGATCATCACGCTTTCATGACTTTCCTTAGAAATAGCACCTCAGAAGCAAAAGAAAGTGGATGGTGGGTGGTATCCAAGCTTTGGATTGGCAAGGCAGGAACTCTGACAGATTGCTGATAAGGAATCCCAGGATATTAGTGAGCACATCATCAAAACAGTTGCCCACAGAGCCCAAGTGAGTATGAAGGCAAACCACAGTGGGAGGCAAAGAAATGGGAGAATGAGAACTAATTAAGGGCTTGAAGGTGATGATGGGACTAAAAAGAGAACACTGAGTGGGGACTAAGTGGTAAAGAGCCAGAGAAGCACAGGATACTGTGGTTAGAGAGAAAGATCAGAATTCGGGATCATTGATTAGGGCTGTTCTCAGTGATGATGGAAAGTATGTTATGGCTGAAATGAAGGGACTATGGAGTTGGGGAAATGAGTTCAAGGCCAGGATGGAAAGACATTCTCAATCATTTAGTACTATCTTACTTAGCTATAAAATGTCTTCCCTGACAACAATGTGAAATTAGTGGATCATTCAAATTTACAGTAGACTCAATACTCCTTCAGGTACAGTCTACCTCAATACCCAAGGCATATCTGGAAAAGTCCCTGATACAAACTGTTCTTCAAACTAACTCTGAAGGACCTGGGCTAAAGGGGGACTTCCCTCCAGCTTTCTTTCTTTTGACTTTTCTCTACCTCTTATGCCCTATCCCTAGTTCTAAATCTTATTCTGTATCAAAAAAATACCCAACCTTGATCAGATGGCCCTAATGAAGTTGATATTTAATCTAATTTACAGTAAGATGAGAATGGCTGAGAATGACTTAAAGCCTTACCAATGACAGGCTATATGAAAATTTTGATAGCATCCTTCCTGTCTTAACTCAAATCAATGAATAGTAAATCAGGTGGAAATTTACAGCCATTGTCAGTGTCCACTTTTGCTAGACTTAAGGTCATCTCTAGCAGGCAATATCCCCAGGCTCTTCTGTTGTGAATATTCATGTGGAATTAGGATCTCTTGGCAGCACTGCCATCTATCAATATTTAGATTAAACCTGGATTACAGGCCCTCTGACTATATGGGATCAAGAAGGGCAATGAAATCTCAGATCAAAGAAAAGTACTTTAATCCCCACACATCTATTTTGCTATTGACATGCACTGCCCCCACCCCCACCCCAAGGAGAAAGTGTCCCTCCCTGGAGCATGAGATCCTTAGGGACAAATTTCCCAGTGCATCATTTTTAGATCCATTAGGACTAATGTGCATGATGGTTGCTAGGATACTATAAATCAGGAAAGAAAACATCATATAACAGTAGGTACAGAGAAGCAGGCACTGGCCTATTTTGCAGACTACGATGTACTGGGCTGTTACTTATTAGCATCATGATTAGGATCATTTCCAACAGTTCCTGTCTATTTTCCTTCCGAAAGCTAGGATGTGTTTGCATTTCAATTGGTAAAGAGTGTTTATAATTCATATTTTTCGAGAAGTAATTGAATTTGTGAAAGTTGAGCCTCATAATTGCTACTGAGGAATCTATTAATGAATAAGAAGGAGGTTGGGGTGTGCGAGTGTGTGTTTTTTTTCCTGACTATTAAATGGTAACTTCAATTTGGGAATGAAATCACCCTCCATTGATTTCCAGTGTATTCTGCCATCGTCCAGATAGCACTTTCAAAGAGTTCTGTAAATGAGATTTGTAGCTGAGGTAATTGCTGCAGCAAAAGCATGCAATAGAAGGCAAGTTTTCTAACTGCCACTTTCTGGATGTAACTTAACTACCTCCTTTCCAAATCAAAGCTGAGTGAGAAAGATGAAGTTCTCTTTGATTTCTGCCCATGCCACATCTCCTAGAGATAGGAGACACTCCAGGCAATACTTTGATCCCCATCGTACTTTATGATGTTAATGACTCAACTAGAAAAAAATTTTAATGTTTTAGCAAGTTGTTCAGTATTAATGATCACAGCATAATTACTGTTTAGAGTTGGAGATCTTCCCTTAAAAGTAACAAATCCTCTTGTAATGATTTTTCAATGGTGTTTCCCAAGAGAACACAAGTAGCTCCTTCTTAGATGGGACTTAACGACTTGCAATACTTTAGTGAGAGTCAGGGAAAGACTAAAATTCATCTCTGAAGACTGATTTTGATTATATCCAAGTGTCTGATATTTATTGGCANAAAGTAACAAATCCTCTTGTAATGATTTTTCAATGGTGTTTCCCAAGAGAACACAAGTAGCTCCTTCTTAGATGGGACTTAACGACTTGCAATACTTTAGTGAGAGTCAGGGAAAGACTAAAATTCATCTCTGAAGACTGATTTTGATTATATCCAAGTGTCTGATATTTATTGGCAGTAGATACATACTACCTGGGTCAGCACTTAAAAAGCAGATTCTTCATCAACCACCAGACATTGTGACTGAGTACCTGGGAGGGCTCATTTGAAGAACACCATACACCTGAGACAGCTCCATCCACCACCAATATTATACTTAGAATCATGAGGTAGGCTGGTACCATACTGAGTCTGTATATATCTCTTTATGCATTCACAAGTTTCTATCACAAGGAATTAATACATACCTATTTCTTTGGAAGGAATGATGCTAAAGCTGAAACTCCAATGCTTTGGCCACCTCATGCAAAGAGTTGACTCATTGGAAAAGACTCTGATGCTGGGAGGGATTGAGGGCAGGAAGAGAAGGGGATGACAGAGGATGACATGGCTGGATGGCATCACTGATTCGAAGGACATGAGTCTGAGTGAACTCCGGGAGTTGGTGATGGACAGGGAGGCCTGGCGTGCTGCGATTCATGGGGTTGCAAAGAGTCGGACATGACTGAGCGACTGGACTGAACTGAACTGAACTACCTGTGCTGTGCTTGTCACTCAGTTGTGTCAGCTCTTTGCTACCCCATAAACTACAGCCTGCCAAGCTCCTCTGTCCACCAGGATTCTCCAGGCAAGAATACTGGAGTAGGTTGCCATGCCCTCCTCCAGGGGATCTTCCCAATCCAGGAATAGAAGCCATGTCTCCCATACTGCAGATGGATTCCTTAATGTCTGAGCCACCAGGGAAGCCCAAGAACACCAGAGTGGGTAGCCTATCCCTTCTCCAGGGAATCTTCCCAACCCAGGAATCAAACTGAAGTCTCTTGCATTGCAGGTGGATTCTTTACCTGCTGGGTTATCAGGGAAGCCTGCCTACCTACCTACCTCCTCTCTGTTTTCTACCTCTCACTTCAGTTTGAAATTTTTGAGAGGAAGGTTCATATATTAGTTATTACTTTGGTTTCCCACAGCCCTTATAGATTTTCACCTAGAAAGTGCTTAATGTTTTAATTGTCAATACAGTAAATATTAAGAATTAGATAAAATAACTCTACATGCCTTTACTATAATTGAATATACTGGCAGGTGTCAAAATCTCTTATCTAAAAATAAACTTTTGATTATTTTTAGCCAGCTCTCAAATCTTAACTGTTTCTTTTTTATAAACAGAAAGGGTAAAACTAAAAGCTTTTAAACATTTATTTTAAATTCTATGGACAAAAGATTCTAATGATGATGATAAAAGAATGGCATGGGTAAAGGTTATCATTTGCCCAAGTCAGACTTCCTTCCCACCTACACCTCTGCTTGCTGTAATTTGAGGTCCTAGCATGCCCTCTAATGTTGTCAGAACTGGGTCATATTGCCTGCAAAATATAGTTCTTCAGTAGTACATAATAGAGAGCTGCTCTTGGGGAAACTGTGCAGAGACAGTGAGGAGCCATAAGGAATGGAACAGAAATATCGACCTCAAATTTATCTGTCACAGTAAGCTAACTACCATGAAATCTGCCTGTAGGTAGAGAAAAGACTGGACTGTCTCTTTTTTTTTCCATTAGTACAAGCTCCTAAAAATGATTAAACAGGACTTCCCTGGTGGCACAGTGGATAGGAACCTGCCTGCCAATCTGGGGGACATGGGTTCAATCCCTGGTCCGGATAGATTCCACAAACCACCAAGCAACTAAGCCTGTGCGCCCGAACTACTGAGCCTGTGTTCTAGACCCGGGGAGCCGCAACTACTGAAGCCTGCATGCCCTAGAACTCCATGCTCTGCAACAAGAGAATCCACCATAATCAGCCCACACATTGCAAGGAAGAATAGTCCCCACTTGCTATAACTAGAGAAAGCCTGCACTCAGCCAGAAACATCCAGCATAACCATAAATAAATAAATAAATAAAAACAAAGAATAACTAAACACTTCCAATCCCTAAAAGTCACAGGAGATGACCATTAGTGGCCAAGTTCAGTTCAGTTCAGTTGCTCAGTCGTGTCTGACTCTTTGTGACCCCTGGCAGCACGCCAGGCCTCCCTGTCCATCACCAACTCCTGGAGTTCACTCAGACTCACGTCCATCGAGTCAGTGATGCCATACAGCCATCTCATCCTCTGTCGTCCCCTTCTCCTCCTGCCCCCAATCCCTCCCAGCATCAGAGTCTTTTCCAATGAGTCAACTCTTCGCATGAGGTGGCCAAAGTACTGGAGTTTCAGCTTCAGCATCATTCCTTCCAAAGAAATCCCAGGGCTGATCTCCTTCAGAATGGACTGGTTGGATCTCCTTGCAGTCCAAGGGACTCTCAAGAGTCTTCTCCAACACCACAGTTTAAAAACATCAATTCTTCAGTGCTCAGCTTTCTTCAGTGGTCAAGTATTTAGTAATAATTCAACTCAGCTTGACACAATTGTGGGATAGCAGTCTGACTGAAGGATTTGCTTCCTTACAAGTGACCAAGGAGAGTCCTTTTTTGTTCTCTATTTTATCAACCTTAATTCTTATTTTTTCCTACCATCTGTCTCTCACCATTCACCAGATTTGCTTAGCAAACTTCAAGAGAGGAATAAGTAGATAACGAGATACAGGGCCAGGCAGTCAGGAATTCAGTGTCTCTAGAAGCAATTCATATTGTAAGAAGTCAAGGGAGGGACTTCAACTTGAATCAGGGAGTTCTTATCTTCTGGGCTTTGGGCACAAAGGTTTTTTTTGTTTTTTTTTTTTTCTCTCCCAGGAAATGCAAATAGTGTCTGGGTATAGGAATGGGTCTAGAGAACTAAATTTGTACACAAGCCCGGGGCAGGTGGCTGCAAGTCAAACATGACCCTGAGACAGAAGTGAGAACAAAGCTTACAGAAAAGAGTAAGTGAAATGAAGTCGCTCAGTCGTGTCCGACTCTTTGCGACCCCATGGACTGTAGCCTACCAGGCTCTTCTGTTCATGGGATTTTCCAGGCAATAGTACTGGAGTGGATTGCCTTTTCCTTCTCCACCGGATCTTCCCAACCCAGGGATCGAACCTGGGTCTCCCACATTGTAGACACACGCTTTACCATCTGAGCCACCAAGGAAGTAACTGTTCCCAAAAAGGACAAAAATAAAGTGAATGGATTTTAGTCACCTTAGTTTAAAACTATGGTCTTTGTATTTCTGGTATTTTCCCAGAGATATTTTCCTGGAGTCTAAGAGGTCAACATTATTTTCATAGTAATGCTAAGATATTCCTTGCCTATTTCCAAGTGTTGGCATTTTCATGGAGGGTGCAAAAGCAATGGTGGTAAAATTACTAACTACTAACATTAATCAAAGCAGTGACACCAAACTGTTATTAGTATCATACTGAGGAACGGCTTTCTACCATACTGCTAATAAAAACTGCTTATACAAGTTCATCAGTATACTCCTTTTCAAATATCTTGAAAAATAAAGACATTCTGTATTTATTAAATCTTGATATCCATGAGAAAATATTTCCTAGACAAAAATGTTTAAATTTCATATATATTTCATGTCACAACAGAAAACTCAGATATATTCTTCTCTATATTGATAGCTACTATATATTAAAATACTGTTAATTCTAATAAAAAAGAGTTAGTCTTCAAAATCAAGCTATTAACATGAATATATGTTATAGATAACAATCAAAGAAAGTCCAATATTTTTACCAGGGAACCACAATTTTCAATTCCTTAGATGGAGAGAGAAAAACTTAATAGTCCCAAAACAGACTCTACTGCCAGCCATTCTGAATCTGAGTCCCACCTTTGCCATCCCTGGTGTTTCAGTTTCTCCATTTTTCTTAAAGAGCTGAGAGGATGAAATGAGTTAGTATGTGCAAAATCCTTAGAACCATGCCTGGCACATATTAAGTGCTATGTGTTAATTTGTGAATTGTGTGAAACTGAGCTTACTTATGAGTATAAAACAACATTATTAGAGATAAATGATTTGAGTTTGTGGAAGTCAAGTGTCCTACAGTCTTGTACTGTAGCAGGTATCAGTAAAATCTAATTAGCTCACATCTCAGACTAAAAAAGTGTTACTTTCTTTGTCCTATTACATTTCTACTCAGCTTTCCACAGTTTGAAACCGAGTCTTTGTTATTCCCTGAAGGTGTGGGCAAGTTCACTACTCAGTCACACACAATATTTTCCTCTCTTTTTATGCCACATTTACCAACATACTGATCTATTTCCTCTGCCACCAGATTTATGTGTACAAGGTCAGATCCTGACTTATATGTCTATACTAACATTATTTCGTAAATCTGGTTTCACAACATCTCCCTTTCTTACAAAAATACATTTATTTCTAAAATTGTCACAAAATCATTTAACAAAATCAACTGCAATTCACTCATTAAAGAGAAAAGTCAAATAAGATCTCTGGGGCATGGAAAATATTCTACTTTTTGACTGGGGTGGTGGTTGCTTGGATGTGTACTATGTGATACTTTTCTGAATGGTACATACATGTTTTATGCACTTCTCAGTATGAATGCTACTGCACAATAGGTTTAAAGGTAAAATGAAAGAAAGCAAGAAAATATGTATGCTCTTATAGGAGGATATATAAAATGGTGACAGTTTAATGCTTAAATGTTGAATTATATGAGAACATTGATTTTTAAAATATTAGTATTCTTGCTTTAACTTTTGACACAACTTTAAATCTGCTACACAGAAGGCTCCACATCAACGGAGAGTGATTTGTTTCCATTGTTTTAAAATTCCATTCAGGGATTTCCCTGGAGTTTCAGTGGTTTAGACTATGTGATTCCAATGCAGGGGCCACTGGTTCAATCCCTGTTCAGGGAACTAAAATCCCATATGCTGTGTGGCATGGCCAAAAAAAAACAAAAAAACAAAAAAGGAAAAGAAATTAAAAATTCCATGCAAATGAATAGCTTATTTCCAGAAGCTGATCTCAAGACAAGTCACAGAATTATGGCACCACCATGTTGTTCCAGCAACAGCTTAGCCTGGTGAAGTCTTTCTCTTCCAAGTCCTCCAAGTATCGCCCATCATCACTGAGAAAGGTGTCTCTAGTCTCAGATGGGTATCTAGGAATAGCACCATCTGGTTGAGGAGATTGTTGGTTTTGAATCTCCAGAGTTTGCTAAAGCCCACCAGCAATGCTGACTCTGAAGTTCAGTAAGATGATGTATAAATAGCAAATGACAGCAGGCATTTGGCTAGGATCCTTCTATGTAAATCCATTAAGAAGTCTATTTAATACTTTAATAATTTAACCATTCCCTTTGATTATATTTTTCCATTTCATTTGTATGTTCTACATTCACTGATCTCTGGCTATTCATAGTTATGGGAAACTATTTGAATGATGCTAGTTTTTATGGAGGTAGCTACATTTCTTTAAATTTTCTTTCTTTATACTTTATTCACTTATCTTGGTATACTCTTCTCTTTCTGAGAAAGTAGTTTGGGAAAATAATATGTGAGACTTTTCTTTTGTAATTTGATTTTTAACCATCACATTTTATTTCCTAACACATGACAACCTGCAACTTCCACTTATAATTAGTGTTTGCAGTTATAGATTTTCACAAACATTTTGAATAGTGACTAAACTATAAGAAAAAGAAACTGTATAGGGTGGATAGTGAAATTCAGTTATGACTTTTTTAAAAAAATGGTTACATCAGCAGGAATGACAAACTATCTTAAAAATAACCTCTACTCTACAAAAACCATGAGAAAATTGGCAAAAATTATAAGAATCAACTTTTTCAGAACTCTGGAAATTGATCAAATGGCTGCAATAATCTTTGAGCATTTGTTTAAGAAAAATGCTTGAATATTGATAAAAGCAGGGATTTTTGTGCTGTTTTAACTTTGCTTCAGTTCAGTTCAGTTCAGTCGCTCAGTCGTGTTCGACACTTTGCCACCCCATGAATCGCAGCACGCCAGGCCTCCCTGTCCATCACCATCTCCCGGAGTTCACTCAGACTCACGTCCATCGAGTCCGTGATGCCATCGAGCCATCTCATCCTCGGTCGTCCCCTTCTCCTCCTGCCCCCAATCCCTCCCAGCATCAGAGTCTTTTCCAATGAGTCAACTCTTCGCATGAGGTGGCCAAAGTACTGGAGTTTCAGCTTCAGCATCATTCCTTCCAAAGAAATCCCAGGATTGATCTCCTTCAGAATGGACTGGTTGGATCTCCTTGCAGTCCAAGGGACTCTCAAGAGTCTTCTCCAACACCACAGTTCAAAAGCATCGATTCTTC
>SJYX01006461.1:4332-36255 GCA_006410675.1 Oreotragus oreotragus
AGGGATTGGGGGCAGGAGGAGAAGGGGACGACAGAGGATGAGATGGCTGGATGGCATCACTGACTCAATGGACGTGAGTCTGAGTGAACTCTGGGAGATGGTGATGGACAGGGAGGCCTGGCGTGCTGCGATTCATGGGGTCACAAAGAGTCGGACATGACTGAGTGACTGAACTGAATATTTCATTGTTAGTGTGAAGAAATGCTACCAGTTTTTGTGTGTTAATCTTGTATCCTGCTACCTTGCTGAAATTGTTGGTCAGTGTTTGTGTGGAGTCTTTAGGGCTTTTTCCATATATAGTATCTCATCATCTGCATATAATGACAATTTTATTTCTTCCCTTCTAACTTGGATATCTTTTATTTTTGTTTTGTTGTCTGATTGCTGTGGCTGGGACTTTCAATACTATTGGAAGAGGTTATGCAAAAACCCAAACTAACTTTTTAGCCAACTCAATATGCTGAATAGAAGAGGTGAGAGTGGGTGACCTTCGCTTGTTCTATAGTTTAGCAGAAGGGCTTTCAGCTTTTCACCATTGAGTATTATATTGACGGTGGGTTTGTCATTGATAGCTTTAATTACTTTGACATATGTTCCTTCTATACCCATTCAGTGAGAGTTTTCATCATGAAAGGATGTTGAATTTTGTCAGGTGTTTGGTTGACACTTGGTTTTTGTCTTTTCTTTTGTTGATGTGGTGTATCATATTGATTTATTTGCATATGTATAACCTTAATTTTTGTATATGGTACAAGATAGTGGGTTTAGTTTCATTCTTTTGCATGTAGCTTTCCAGTATTCCCAACACCATTTACTGAATAGACTGTCCTTTCCTCACTGTATATTGTTGGCCTCTTTATCAAAAATTAATTGTCCATATATGCATGGGCTTATTTCTAGGCAATCTATTCTGTACCATTGATCTATGTCTGTTACTATGCTGCTGCTGCTAAGTCACTTCAGTCGTGTCTGACTCTGTGCGACCCCGTAGATGGCAGCCCACCAGGCTCCCCTGTCCCTGGGATTCTCCAGGCAAGAACACTGGAGTGGGGTTGCCATTTCCTTCTCCAATGCATGAAAGTGAAAGGGAAGTCGCTCAGTCGTGTCCCACTCTTAGTGACCCCATGGACTGTAGCCTACCAGGCCCTCTATCCATGGGATTTTCCAGACAAGAGTACTGGAGTGGGGTGCCATTGCCTTCTCCGTTACTATGCTAGTACCATACTATTTCAATTTGTTATAGCTAATATAGTTTGAAATCAGGAAGCATGATACCTTCAGCTTTGTTCTTTCTCAAGATTGCTTTGGCTATTCAGAGTCTTTTGGGGTGCCATACAAATTTTACTCCTGTGTTCTATTTCTGTGGGGAAAAAAATTGGCATTTTAGTAGCAGTTGCATTGACTCTGTAGGTTGCTTTGGGTACATGCATGCTAAGTTGCTTTAGTAGTGTTTGTCTCTTTGTGATCCTAAGGACTGTANTCTCAAGATTGCTTTGGCTATTCAGAGTCTTTTGGGGTGCCATACAAATTTTACTCCTGTGTTCTGTTTCTGTGGGGAAAAAAATTGGCATTTTAGTAGCAGTTGCATTGACTCTGTAGGTTGCTTTGGGTACATGCATGCTAAGTTGCTTTAGTAGTGTTTGTCTCTTTGTGACCCTAAGGACTGTAGCCCGCCAGGCTCCTCTGTCCTTGGGGATTCTCCAGGCAAGAATACTGGAGTGGGTTGTCATTCCTCCTCCAGGGGATCTTTCTGACCCAAGGATCGAACCCACATCTCCTGTCTTCCTGCACTGGGGGGTGGGTTCGTTATCCCTAGCCTGCCTTGGTTAGTAGGGACATTGTAACAGTGTTGAGCTTTCAGTCTGTGAGCACACAGAATCTCTCTTATTTGTACCCTCTTCAGTTTCCCTCACTAGTGTCTTACTTTTCAGTGTACAGGTCTTTTACCTCCTTGGTTAAATTTATTCCTAGGTATTTTGTTGTTTTTAGGGCAATTGTAAAATAATTGATTTCTTAATTTCTCTGATACATTCTTGATTTCCTTAAAATATAACCCAAGTAACTATTTTCAGGGGGATATATTTAGCTGATACTATTCCTTATTAAAGAATCAGAATGTGTAGGAACAACTGTCAGGATTTCTGATTTTCCTATTGTGCTTTTCTTTCTGGGACAAGAATAATCCTTTTTTTTTTCTCCTAATGAAGTCATTGAAACCAAAGATGTTACATGGTGTCTTAGCCTTCTCTCGAACTGCAGCTCTTGACTTGATAATTCAATGTTATCTTCTAATACCTGTTTATTAAGGACAGAATAGATAAGGTATGCATCTGATACCCTTTTCCCATGTATTTCCATAGTCCTCTTTCTCAAATTAACAGTGCCATCTTGGTCTATAACAACTAATTTATTTGTAGTAAAAACCAAACTAACAGGATTATTCACTAATTTATTCCTTTCACATCTGTGGAATGTGGTAGAATGTTCTCTTGAGAAAAATATTACAAAAGGGATCAGATAAAATTCAGAAAGTATCACATAACTTCATAGAGAAAGTTTTGTAAAATAGCTCATGATTGTTAGGAATAAATGCCTAAATCAGGTGTTGGCTATGTCTAGTCAGTAGTAGTAGTAGTAGTAAAGTCACTCAGTCGTGTCCGACTCTTTGTGACCCTGTGGACTGCAGCCCACCAAGCTCCTCAGTCCATGGGATTCTCCAAGCAAGAATACTGGAGTGGGTTGCCATTTCCTTCTCCAGGGGATCTTCCCGACCCAGGGATTGAACCCAGGTCTAGTCAACTGAACTTAATTTGCATTAAGTATTAACTGCACAGGAAGAAAAAATTATGAAAGTTCAGCCTTGTCTATCAAAATTGGCTTTTTTCATGAATAATCAGATTTTATGACACGTTTACTTGTTTTCTTTTTTTTTTTTTTTTTGCAACTGCAAAATGTGTTAGGTCTATTTAGAAGAAGCTCATCAAGTTAACATAAAAGGAAAATAAAATTTGCTAATGTGTTACAGTTATGTTTCCAATTAAATGTTTCTTTTAATTAGGTGTTTTATACAACTCTAGTAGAATCTGATGCTCATAATACAGCTGTTAGTATTTGTGAGTTTATTACAACTTGATGGGATGTTGGAATGCCACAAAGACTTCTGGGACATAATTTATTACTTTTTATGTACGAAGAGGTAACTAGGAACATTGTATTGTTACCTCATTATAATGCTCAAGGGCAACTTGTAGGGTTGTCATGATCCTACATACGTATTGTGGAATCTGGGTCAAAGAGATTAAGTGACTTGTCTTAGGTCACACAGCTAATAAATGTTAGTGCTTAATTCAGTCACAAGGCTGTATAACACCAAAGACCTTTTTACTCCTGAAGCACCCTGACCCTCACCACTAATGGTATTGAGCTTCAAAGACTTGTGCCCATGACCCACAGGAAGTTATATTTGCCATCACAGGCCAGTGCTTACATCCATGTATACACATAATTAAAAGCTTCACACAAAATTCTTTTATTGACTGTGATACCATGATGTGCTCTGATATTTTCTATTCTATCCTGTTTTCAAAAAATGGTATTGTGATTCCCTAAATTGATAAAATGACCCATTACTAGGTTTTCATATGTATTTTGAAAACTCCTAATTTAAATGCCCTCTTTAGACATCTTGCAGTCTGTTACCCAATTATGTAAGTATATGTGTTGAATTACTAACCAGTCATCAAAACTATATGGATAGGTTACTAGATGTCATCTTAATAATGTATTCCAAATTTGTTTTTTCTCTTTTCTGGTCCTTGACTATAATAATGAGATATATATCTTCAGAAAAATTGCTAATATAAAACAATGCCTTATCACTAAAAAAATTCAATATGAAGTGTATATTAGCAGGATAACATGCAGCAGAGCCACCTCAATCTGGGTATGTTGGTCTAGGATATGGAGAGCATTGAGTTTTGTCCCCAAGGTTAATGTCTTTCTGTGAAGCACTTGAGAGTATCAAATACCACCAGGGCACCAAGAGTTTAAGTCCAGCTTAAAGGCGTCATTGTGTTCAAGCCTAGTTCTTCCAGCCTCTCTCTCTCCTGCTTACCCTCAGTCCCTTGCTCTGGTTCTGCTTCCTGTTACAAGGTCCATGCTGTACACCCAAGGACGGCAGAGATGAAGCCTGGGCTGACAGGTACTGGAACTGATCTCTTCCTTGAGTCTTCCTCCACTTCACTATACATTTTTTAAAAGATACTTGCAAAATGTAATATAGTTTTCATGCACATGTGTATAGTTTAAATAACCATTCTGGCCAAGAAAGGGCTTTAAATACTCTAAGATAAGCAAATGATTGTTGGTATATAATTATACTTTTTTTTGGTAAGTATGAAAAATTTGTTTTCAATGAGCACCTCATTCCAAGAGCTCCACTGAGATGTTTATTTTAGTTTAGACCAACTAATACTATGTAACAAAAGTCTTTCTCTGAATAGCTACTGAAATACAAACATGGAGGACCAGTTTAAATGGCTCTAAATTGAACACAAGTATCTTTTGCATGGATAAACTACTAACAGTAATAGATAAAAACTATAGCAAAGTTATTTCACTAATTCAATATTTTATTTGGTATCAAGGCATATAACTTTTAGTTATGTCATTTAATTAGTAATTTGAGAAGAAAGTCTAGAAAATATCAATTGTGCCACTAGAAGAGGGAGTTAACTTATTTATTGAAGCATTTACAGTTATTCTTTTTTATATCTACTTAGGTACAAAACTTTTGTAAGAAAGATAACACTTTTATTGCATTATATAAGTTCATATTTACAGGAGTCATAATGCAAACTCATAAGCATAAATATACATGATGCAACCATTAAAAGTTTTGAAACTGAAAACTATAGTTTAACAGGCAAAATACTTAATATGGCTTTTAAGAAAAGTAACTGTTTAGAAATATGTTATTGCCCCATTCTAGTCATTTTTCATCAAGTGAACATAAAATTATGATCTCTTTAAAATGATACATGTTCTCTAAGCCAATGCTGTACACGTTTTTAATGTAGTATGCAATGATGCATAGCTTTCTTGAATGTACATATGTACATATGTATAGATATACAGTACACAGACAGTTGTTTTAATACCCCTGAACATCTTGAGTAAAACTATTATGACATTTCTATTATAAAACTACTTGAAAAGTGGGTATAACTTCTTGGTATTGCAGTTCAATTTGACAGAATTGAAAAAAAAAGTTGGTTATAAATACATTCTTTACAAAAAAT
This sequence comes from Oreotragus oreotragus, assembly GCA_006410675.1. Lineage (NCBI taxonomy): Eukaryota > Metazoa > Chordata > Mammalia > Artiodactyla > Bovidae > Oreotragus > Oreotragus oreotragus. The sequence continues at coordinate 9,633 of SJYX01006461.1, forward strand.
TGAATAGTGGTCCCGCACTCATACTTTATATTGCAGTGAAAACATTTGATTCATTTAAAGGTATTTACATCTTGTTGTCCTTGGTTTCTGTGTGAAATATACAGAGGAATGAGAATACTGTAGGCAGGCCTATCTGTTAGATTTTTCTACTTGTTCATTTTTGTGTAGGTTCCAAATCTCTTGAGTTGTTGTTTATTTCTATTTGCCTTGTATTACTGCTGCTGCTGCTTCTTTTGGTGTTCTGGGAACACTGGGTGACTTTACTTCTAGGAACAGGAAGAAAAGATTTAACTCTTGAAACACCCAACTCAGTCTTTGATTTACTGTTGCTGCGTTCGTTCATTTGATGGCTGCTGAGAGGACTGACCTCCTGTAAGAAAGGAAAACAGAACAGCTTAATTTGACATTGTTCCCAACTTCTGTGATCAGTACTATCTTCCTCCTCTCTGTCCCTGTACAAGTATGTCTGAGTTTCTTCCTTAACATAGGTTCTCATGGGAGGGAAAAAAGACAGGGGAGAAGAGAAGTTGAATACTTAATATTCACTTAATAGACTCACTGTCTGATCTCCACTAGGTCCTTTGTGGTATGCCAGATACAGGAGTCAGTGAAACTAGTGCCTGAGTCTGGAGTCTCCTCGTCAGCAGAAGTGGTATGAAGTCTTAGGCCTGGGGATATCAAACTGGACTATTCCAACCAACTATTTGTAAGCAGTTCTACAATGCAACACCTTTACCTTGAATGTGTCACTGAATTTTTCTGCCTTTAGATCTAACTGGACTATTACTCACATATTCTGAAGGTTTATCACACAAGCACTGTTCTTGGTGCTTGGCTTACAGCAGAGAATGTAAAAGGGCACCATCCTTGTGCTAATGGAGCTTCTGCTGTACTGAATTGTTTCCTGGTGATGAGTCTGCAGCTAGGGAGCTCAAGATCTTTAATTCTTGGAAACTGCATGCTCGCATTCTTCTAGTATTTCTGAACTCTTCTGATCACCTGGTCCAGGCCTCTTTTTGCCCATGAGGAAAGAGTTGGATAGGTAAGTGCGACTCATGATGCTGCAATAAGACCTTTTACTCATAGCGTTTTCCCTGATCATGAGCTCACTTGGGTAGGTCCCCCTTCATGCTTACCAATCAGCAGAACTCAAGTGAGTGGTGAAGTGGGAAAGGAGGAAGGGTGAACATGGGGAGGTGTAGCGGATGGTCTGAAGTAGTAAATTATATGTAAACATAAGTTACGTGCAGTTCAAGGACATAATTTGGAAAGAAATGGGGTAGAAAATATGAATGATGGATCAAAGGTATGTGCTAGAGAACAGGTCTAAGCCCTGATTGCACACGAGAGTCACCAAGCTTTTAAAAACTCCAAAGTCCAGGTTGTACTTTAGACCAATTATATCAGAACCTCTAGGGCATGTGGGGGGGGACTGAATTTTCATTGCCATAAGAAGAAAACATTTATTATTATATATTCTATAGATGATTTAAATATGTATTTATGTAAATATGGGCTTTTCTGTTTAAGAAGGCTGGCTGACATGCTGCTTGATTAACAAGCCCCTCTCTGACCACATAGGAGAAAGTGATTTCAGCTAACACAGAGAGCTTTTCCTCCTAAAGGGAATTACTTCCTGATAACAGAAGAAACTGGGCATCTAGCCAAGAAATGCTCACTGCCTTTATCAGGAATAGAAAAGGCCTGAGCCTGTGAAAGGTTCAGGAATCTGGCAAATGCCAGATGAATACTACTTTGCCCTCTGGTGGCAGCTTCTAAGAAAACAATCAGGGAATAGTCCTTAGAATGCTCCAGTGGGCAAAGAAATAGAAGGCAGGCCCAAGGAATGTGTTTTGAACCATAGTTCAGGGACAGCCCCTGAACAAAAATGTATTCCATCCAGAACCAGAATTATCAGCAGGGACCCCAGGTGTCACCTCCTTAGTCATTCTTATCTGCTCCCAACTATGCTTTTGCTGTGCTTCTAAGCCATTCCTAATTGAGGGTGGGCGGGGGTGGCGGGGAAGTCGCGGAGAGGAACAAATACTATATACAGTAAGCCAGACAGGTCATGCTCTTCTTTGTAGACCGTCATGTTGTATATTTTAATAGAAGACCCCAGCCTTGTTAATATTTCCCCCAACACACACAGCTCGCAGAGCTTCATAGGAAACTAGTCTGGACTGAAAGCTACTGAAGCTGTGAGAAAGCAGGTGATGGGAGCCCAGGGCTGTCAGAGGAGGATTAATAATGGGATAGTCTCGCCATGCTCACTGTTTAAGCCTGCTCTTTGCACTCCCTCTCTCCACAGGTCTGTGTCAGCTGCCCTGTGAGGGGACGTGAACCACAATGGACATAGCTTGGTGAGCAAACTGCACATTATTAAACACGTCATACAAAATGGACTGCCTCACAAAAGCACTACTGGGTAAGAAGTATTTTTATTGTTTCCATTCACTCCGTAGTACCATACTGGGCCATCTCATCTTTTGGCATTTATTAACCAACCATAAAAGTTATTTCAAGAGGGTAAGGGACTCTGTGGGCATCCTGGCTCTTCTACTGAACATTCTGATTTGCTTGCAAAGGACATTCTGTCTCTGAAACATGCATGGTATGGGAAGTTCAAGTAAATCAGAGGGAAATTTTTATGTGTGTGTAGATTTTTCTGTTATCACTCAGCATTAACTCCAGTTTTTGAAAATGGTGCTTAAAAGAAATTCAATGTTCCATTTTAAAAAACAGCAGAAAAGAGAGACATTACATTAGTTCTAGGTTTGGCATAAACTAGTGAAAACAAATAGACAGAGTAAAAATTTTGGAATCCAATTTTTTGGCATCAAATAGAAAGGGAGGAAAGTAATGCTTTTTCTATGTGATTCCTTCAAGCTATTAGCCAAACAGTACTTTTTTCTAACCTTGATTACCTAGTGAACACTTACACCTTTGTCCTGATTATATCCCTGCTATAGTGTAAAAGTACCTTTGTAATGCACATTGAAAGATTTGTAAAGTCAATTTTACAACAATCTTTCTTTGTCCCATTTTGTAGGGAAAAGGGACACTTACCTTTTGTGACACTGGCATTCTTGGATTATTAACAGTTGCTGAAAACACAGGGTTGTTTCCTGAACTATCAAACCTCCTTAAATCATCCCTGGAATCAGCAATCTGGAAAATACACAATTTATCAAGTCATGTTTTCACAGGTAAACTGTGACATACTCAAGGTAAGATATAAAGTCACTGTGGGAAACCCACAGTGAGAAGTGTGGTCCTTGTCTTACTGTCAGAAGCTTAGGTCCTAAAATGCTCACATAAGGACTTTGACTCTTTTTTTCTTAGCAACACTGAAAGCTTAAAGTCAAAAGAAGACAACCAGGTAAGCCCTATTTAAAAAAAAACACTTGGCACAAAATGAAAGGATATAACATTTGCAAGATTTTTCATTGTAACCTTAACTATTTCAACTCACTTCCAGTAAGATTAAATAAGCTAGTGAGTTCTTTATCCCTAGTAGACTGTCCAAATACAACAGGTGAGTTTTGGAGTAGAACCTGCACAAGTTATACCTACCTTTTGCTCCCTTTCAAGCCCAAGGTACTTATCAAGGAAGCCTGGTAAAAAACTGCTGCAGATATCAGAGTACAAAAACAGGTTGAACTTGATGCTGTTAATGCTTCAAGATTTTGGGTCACTGATTTCCATCTTTGGAGCTCAAATTTCACAGTTTAAACAAATTACACAGGCCACTTATTTTTCTTACTTTGTAAGTAAAGTTGTTCCCCTCTGCAGAATGCAAGTCTGCTGTCCTGCTCTTACTGATTGGAGACGGCCAAAGTGAGGAATACGGAAAGGAAAAGGTGGTATTGGTTTAATTTGTGGTAACACACCACATGCAACTTTCACTTTGGGTTTTTCAGAGAAGCTGTGCTAAATAGAGCTCCCTTGTATAAGTGTTTTGTTTCTGTTTTTTGGAAGGAAGGACTTTTCTAAGAAAGGTAATGGAAGTTTTGATTTGGAGCATTAATCATACTATTTGATAAGGGATTTCTCTCAGGGGAAGAGCTATGATGTGGCTCCAACAGAAGTCTGTCTGCTGCTGGGGGAGCCACTCAATGCCTTCCTCGCTGTGTCCTGCTTACCTTGCTTATATCAGATTCAGATTTGCTAGAGCACATGCGCTGAAGTTCCTTGACAAGATCTGCTTCATCATCCGAACCCAGAGACAGTGTTTGATCCAGATTCAATGTCAATGACAGATCATTCTCTAAAGACCTACCACAGAGTTCAGAAAAGAGTTTTTCAAATCCAGAGTAACCATCTAACTTCCAATATGGAAACCTAGACCCCACACCCTTCTGGGGGATTTGTGGAGCAAAAAAGTTTTTAACATCCTTTAGAGGCATCCATAAGTGTCACTTTATACAACAACCCATTCCCGTCTGATTTTGGTAACTCCCAGTCAGAATTCTCAATAGGATAAAATTTTATTACACAAAGAAATCCACTTTGACTTACAACATTCCTGTCTTCTTACTCTTCCCTTCCCTTCTCTGTCCCCCAGGATGACGCTAAACACACTGGTGTGGGGGCAGTGTGACAATGGAGTGAATGTGAATTTATCATTTATTAGCAACGTGACCGTGGGTCGGGTTTCTTTTTTGTACTCAACATCTCAGTTCCTGGGTTCCCTTCTATCAAATGCCTTATGCTACATCATAGGGTTATTACAAATACTGTATAGGCTGTTGGATACAACAGATTTAACAGTGGGCCTGGCACAAACAAGCATGTGACAGATTCATTGACCCCCTACCCCTCTTGTAATTCTGTGAACCAGGGTCCTAAATGTCACCTGTCAAGATACAGGGTACACAACTTATTGGCTATACTAGGGACCTATTTACAAACTAAGCATTTTTATTCTATGATAAATCTTTATTTCAGTTTACAAATTTGGAAGCACAATCGACAATTCCCTAGCAGCAGCAGGAGGAAAAAAAGTAAGTCATGTTATGTTTCTGTAACTCTATCATTAAAATCATCAGTCCTCTAAAGCCTGTTTGCTGCTAAGTCGCTTCAGTTGTGTCCGACTCTGTGTGACCCCAGAGACGGCAGCCCACCAGGCTCCACCGTCCCTGGGATTCTCCAGGCAAGAACACTGGAGTGGGTTGCCATTTCCTTCTCCAAAGCCTGTTTAACAGTTCACAAATACAGGATTTTACCATATCTTTGTGAACTGTATTAATAATATCAAACCTGATACAAAATGAAGTCAATAATATTTCTAATCTTTCACCAAACTAAAAGCAAAATAGGCTTTGTATTTTTTTTACATTTTATTCATGCGATTTCAGCTTACTACTAGCATTTGAATTACCTCTACTACTTTTTAAAAACTTCTGTTCGCAGCATAACAGTTGCACAGACTAATGCTTCCCAGGGGGCGCCAGTGGTAAAGAACCCACCTGCCAGTGCAGGCGACATGAAAGATGAGGGTTGGAAGATCCCCTGAGGGCAGGGCAACCCACTCCAGTATTCTTGTGTGGAGAATCCGATGGGGAGAGGAGCTTGGCGGGCTACAGTCCGTGGGGCCGCAGAGAGTCGGACACGACTGAGGTGACTTGGCACACACACGGTGAGAATGTGTACTGCTTGTTATGAGTTAATTCTGCAAGGGAAACTTACTTTTGGTTTGACAGCGAAGCATTCCTGTTACAATTCAGCTGTAATACAGTGTTACTTTTGATACCTGTTTAAAGAAAAAAAATGTAGTCATTTCCATAGAATGTCCCTGTGCATCTTGAACTCTGTATTTAAAAGAAATAGTCTCTAGACGCTGATGTATTTTCATATTGTTTTTGGATTAAGTCCATCTCTTGAGGCCCTGTGGAAGCCCAGGGAATAAGCAACAACCTCATGTATATTTATGACTAAAATCAGTACAACTCACACCACCTGAGGCTCAATTCAGGCATCCTCAGCTCCGCTTTCAGCAATGGATCCTATTCTAACCAGGCGAGTCCCCACATCCTTAGGCCTTTGTTCTCCAAGTGCCTAAAAGAAGTTAGTACCTGCCTTTTGAAGATGGTAATCCCTTTGTTTGCCTTCCAAGGGATCCTGACTGTGTAGACCCAACACAGTTTTTGATGTGTGGGCCCCATGATGGCTTTAGTGGTATAGAAACTTAACTTTTGATTGCTTTGCATTTTACAGAAAACTAAATAAGTAAATAAAAAATCACAGCATTAAAACAAATGCTGCCTATCATACCAATGTTTTTCTAACTGCAAATTTCAACCCATTAAAAAAAAACAGAATAGGAAACACTGGATTGCACAGCTAGTATGTGGTAAATATGTAAGTTGGTATCCATTTACAGAGACATGCAAATGCATAGGTCTGTGTGTACTGGTCAGGCTGTAAAATACATTTCTCACTGTGGCTTATGGTCAAAAGTTTGAGAAACACTAAACCATTTTAGATTCAAAATGTCTAATTCTATAATACTATACGTTTTATAAATGCATTAATACAGTTGCTTCTGAGTAGATTCTAAAATTCTATGTATGATGCTAGTACAGATTATCTCTAAAGAATGATTTTGAGAAGTCTGTCGAATTTGGTATATCCCGATTAAAAGCAGATCATCAGAAGGTCTCTACATTTCCTCATCCACACTTTTGTCCTTACTGTCAGAAAGCATTAATTAGTAGCTTTCCCCTAATTAGCATGGAAGTGCCTAAGCTTGAACTCTGCCCTCCAGACGCAGTGACCATCATCTCAGCTTGGTTTAGGTCTGGACAGAAAAGGGCTGTGTCTTTATCAAATTTTACGAGCTTCCCTAGTGGTCTGCATGGAATGCAAGAGAGTTCTATTTTGGTATTTTTTAAAACGATGATGTCCAAAAATATCAACCCAAACATTGTTGTAATAATTTTGTATGAAGCGTAATTATTGGACTAGGTGACTATTATAAAAAAAATTAAAACTAGAAGCATGTCCACCTTTGGTTGTTAACCAACCAGTGGTTCATTCACCTAAACCCTGGCCAATGCATTTTATAAATCTCTATGTTGATGTCAAACTATGGTTGCATACAATTTTATTCACCTTTCAATTAAGTTTTCATGTTTGAAAGAACATTTGATATATCCACTAGTTCTGCAACTAATAATTACAAATTTGAACTTAATTTATAATTCAGCTTTTTGCCAAATATATATTTCCAAGTTAGATTTATCTCCATAATACTGTTTTAAGTTCATATTCATTTTATGGATTTTGTCTGACAAGTCTACAGTACTGCAATGTATATTGACAATGCTTATTGTTTAGGTACTCACTTAGGAAAGCAGCTGGTCCTGAATCCTACAGGAATTCAAATGAACTAGGAAGTGACACAGTGGAAAGCCTGCATAGGTGTCCTTATTTGAGTACCAGGATTATGATGAGTGGCAAAGACTGAAGAAAATAGCACTGGACTCATTAGAAACAAAAACATGGATTGCAGAGCCCCCTGTTTGTAGGAGAAGTGGTTTGGAGCAGGTGATCAAGGGGATGTGAGGCTCAATTTTGCCATCTGTAAATGGAGATGACAGTCCTCATTGTCGAGCTCTTTTGGATACTTTCAAAGGATAAACAGGTATAATACTTGTTACAGAAAGCCAGCTGAGGGAGTCTCTTTGATCTACTGGGGGGCTACAGTCTAATGATTTTATTCCCTGAAGCAAACACTCTAGGGAGTAAGGGCAAGCCTTGGAGATCAGAATGTATCCTATTATAAATAACACTTACCTTTACAATGAGAGTTTATGGATTTTTTTCAGTGACTATCCATTCAATTACTTTAAAACTTATTACTTATGTGACTTTAAGTCACAACTTATGATCACATACTTGGGGTAATCACACAGCTCTGGCATGTATTGATATAGTTAAAATCGTATTAGTTTTTATTAAAAATCAATACAATGTTCCATATGAAAAATATGGTAACAAAAGCAACTGTTTCTGTTTTAAGAAATCTAGGATGTTAGACCGGGGAAGGCAATGGCACCCCACCCCAGTACTCTTGCCTGGAAAATCCAATGGACGGAGTAGCCTGGTGGGCTGCAGTCCATGGGGTCGCTAACAGTCGGACAGACTTGGCGACTTCACTTTCACTTTTCTCTTTCGTGCACTGGAGAAGGAAATGGCAACCCACTCCAGTATTCTTGCCTGGAGAATCCCAGGGATGGGGGAGCCTAGTGGGCTGCCGTCTATGGGGTCACACAGAGTCGGACAGGACTGAAGTGACTTAGCAGCAGCAGCAGCAGGATGTTAGACATCATATTACTTTCACTTAGGAGCCCCACTGCTGTAAAGCTGCCATGTGTGTGTGCCTGCTAAGTTTCTTCAGTCATGTCCGACTCTTTGTGACCCCAGAGACTGCACCTCGCCAGGCTACTTTGTCCATGGGATTCTCCAGGCAAGGATACTAGGGTGAGTTGCCATTTAAAACAGTGTAGGGTACAAGGGGCTCCTGAAGACGTAAAGTTAGTTACATGTATCAGAAATCCATAATGCATATGAGGTGGGAACATCTTTTCATTCTTACTCAAATATGATATCTTTTAAGGGAGGATACGAACAAAGCTAGTGGAGGTGATAGAATTCCAGTTGAGCTATTTCAAACACTAAAGATGATGCTGTGAAAGTGCTGCACTCAATATGCCAGCAAATTTGGAAAACTCAGCAGTGGCCATAGGACTGGAAAAGGTCAGTTTTCATTCCAATCCCAAAGAAAGGCAATGCCAAAGAATGCTCAAACTACCACACAATTGCACTCATCTCACACGCTAGTAAAGTAATGCTCAAAATTCTCCAAGCCAGGCTTTAGCAATACATGAGCTGTGAACTTCCTGATGTTCAAGCTGGTTTTAGAACAGGCAGAGGAACCAGAGATCAAACTGCCAACATCCACTAGATCATCAAAAAAGCAAGAGGGTTGCAGAAAAACATCTATTTCTGCTTTATTGACTATGCCAAAGTCTTTGTGTGGATCACGACAAACTGTGGAAAATTCTTCAAGATATGAGAATACCAGACCACCTGACCTGCCTCCTGAGAAACCTGTATGAAGCTTAAGAAGCAACATTTAGAACTGGACGTGGATAACAGACTGGTTCCAAATCAGGAAAGGAGTATGTCAAGGCTGTATATTGTCACCCTGATATTTAACTTATATGCAGAGTACATCATGAGAAATGCCAGACTGGATGAAGCACAAGCTGGAATCAAGATTGCCAGGAGAAATATCAATATCCTCAGATATGCAGATGACACCACCCTTATGGCAGAAAGTAAAGAGGAGCTAAAAAGCCTCTTGATGAAAGTGAAAGAGGAGAGTGAAAAAGTTGGCTTAAAGCTCAACGTTCAGAAAACTAAGATCAAGGCATCCAATCCCATCACTTCATGGGAAATCGATGGGGAAACAGTGTCAGACTTTATTTTGGGGGGCTCCAAAATCACTGCAGTTGGTGACTGCAGCCATGAAATGAAAAGACGCTTACTCCTTGGAAGAAAAGTTATGACCTACCTAGACAGCATATTAAAAAGGAGAGACATTACTTTGCCAAAATGGTCCACTGGTTTTTCCAGTGGTCATGTATGGATGTGAGAGTTGGACTGTAAAGAAAGCTGAGCACCAATGAATTGATGCTTTTGAACTGAGAGTCCCTTGGACTGCAAGGAGATCCAACAAGTCCATCCTAAAGGAAATCAGTCCTGAATATTCATTGGAAGGACTGATGCTAAGCTGCAACTTCAATACTTTAGCCACCTGATGCAAAGAACTGAGTCATTTGAAAAGACCCTGATGCTGGGAATGATTGAAAGCGAGAGATGAAGGGGACAACAGAGGATGAGATGGTTGGATGGCATCACCAACTCAATGGACCTGAGTTTGAGTAAGCTCCAGGAGTTGGTGATGGACAGGGAAGCCTGGCGTCTGCAGTCCATGAGGTCGCAAAGAGTCAGATATGACTGAGTGACTGAACTGAACTGAGGGAAGATATTTAAACAACGATTATCCTAATATCAAAGCCAAAAGGAACAGGTCTAATAATTTATCAGAATGAAACTCTGTGGGAGAGCGATTTTTATCTCCTGTTTTCACTGCTCTATTTCTAGCGTTTAGAAGAAAACGTGGTACATGGTATACATCTCATGTAGGAAGAAATATGTGAAGCTAACTCACTTACAAACATCTTAAACTGGTATTAAATATGTCTATAATCAACACACTTCTAAAAGTTTAAAGTTCACTTCTGAATGCACATTTGTATATTTCTTTTTATGTATCAGCTTTTATTACATAAATATAATTGTGTGGATCCCAAGAAAATCAAATTGTTAAAAAGCAGATGATCATTAACATGGTAAAGATAAATTTAATTTCAGAATTCTAGTATGAATGGTTGTTTTTTTCAGGTAGGGGACTCTCAACTATTTGTGGAATGTACTTACCACATGCTTTATTCCACGAAAAATACACATTGAAATCCTCAAAATTTTGCTTTGTTGAATGCACAGTGATAAACATAAAGCACACTGGCATTCAGAAACCACCTCATGGGTACACACGTCTCATGCGGCCCCCTTACCTTCTTCACTCAAGTCTGGCTTGTTCCAGGTGGGTGACGAGAACCGGCCGGACTTCTTGCGAGGACTGGTGCTCACCTTTCTCCAGGCGCCACTCTCTCTCTTCCTGCTGCAACTGCCGTAACTTGAAACTATGGACAGAGGGAAGCTTCCTCCTTTGAAATCAGCTGCATGCTGGTCCAGCTCTGAAACAACATTAACCACATTTTGCCAGAAAGACAGAAGCAAGAGCGCAGTTGCACAGAGTCGAGCAAAATCCAACATTTCTAACACTTGAAGAAATAGCCTCTTCAAAAACCAGGGGCCTAGCACACCCAAGAAGGGGTTTGTGAACCAGCAAACATTACTCTGAAGTCTGGTATTTAAACATAAGCCAGTGATTAAGAGAGAACAAGTGAGTTAGTTTTAAAGCAGTGCTGTGCAACATCCATTACATGGAGATAATCTCACTTGTTACAGAGAGAAAATAGAGTTCCCTAAAAGCCGGTTCAAGCAAGCATTACATAATAGCGGATTTCCTCTTCTCCCAGCATGAACCCACATACCTGCTCTCTGGAGGGGACAGCCATGCAGAACAGCTTTGTTAAGCAAAATGCTGAGAGCAGCTCTAACCACAGCCTGCTGCCCTTGGCTAGGGTTTTTAGTTGTTTGCCCAAGGCCGGGTTGTCTTTTCACAGAGGCTCTTGACAATATTGCTTCTTGAACTCTGGGTGCAATGACAGCATTCCATAGCTTAGACATCCACCTTCCAAGAGATGGTTCACAGTTAGGACCCAGGCTCCCAGGCATCACACACAACTCTACCCAGGACAGAGCTGAAGACCCTGAACAAAGCCCAAGTGTTTCTATGGGTAGGCCACCTTTCTCAGGTTGTTTCGGAATCAGTGAAATTATCCAACACCCTGCTCTGCAGGGGCTTGGTGTCTACATGTGGCAGGTGAGCCCTGAAGAGAGGGCATGGGGTCAACCAGCCACTGCCTCAGGTGGACTCTGCATTAATAGCTGTAGCTGCTGCAGGGCTTTAATTGAAATTTAGAGCACTCAATGCCAATCAAAATTCCTTCAAAAAAGATTATACTTTGTTGTAGCATTAAAAAACAGTTAATAGTATTAAAAAACAGGTAATAGCATTAAAAGCTGTAGACAAAACTACATCACCTAGAACAGGAACTGTTAAAACTATTACCCAGTATCAAGTTTCTCTGTTAATGTAGAGTGACATGTAATTCTGGGAGGGGGCGGGGGAAGAGCAAACAGTTACTCCTAAAGGTGCTGAGGAGGTAAAGATATAAGCTTTGGCTAAAAAAAGAAAAAAGAAAAATTTTACAAGGCAGTTCCTTAATACGGCTGTTGGGAGATAAGTTTCCATGGCGTTTCTGTGTTCTCATGTCAGCTGTTGTCCTGGATAATCTTTTCAAGGATGTCAGCAGTGTACACAGACTTGGGAAGCAGAGATAATGTCTCCTTCTGGAGCAGAGGGCGGATTGTTTCCTGACCAGGATGATGAAAGCTTTGGTTCCCTCCAGGGCAAATGGTGGGCAGATTTACCAGCATCCCCCATTGGAAGATGGGGTGATTCCCAAGCTCGTAGTTCCACAGCTTTGCTGCTAAAGCCAGCATCCACCTGGGCTGCCACGCATCACCCTGTGGGACCTGAGGAGCTGGGGAAACCACTGCAGACAGTGCAGATAGCTGGGCTGCGGCTGTGCCCTGAGTGATGAGGAGCTGGCTTCTGACCCAGCATCCTGCACCGAGCAGGCTAACCTGTCAGCTTGCAAATAGGGTACCAGTCTCAGAGCCCCTAGTTTTTGACAATGACTGTGCTGCAGACAGGAAAAGCCAAATATGGCTCCTAAGAATCTTGAGATTCTGGATGTCAGGGGAAAAAAAGGCTCAGATGTAATCAAATCATGATACTGAGAGAATTGGGTAATTATATGAATAAATATACTGCTTTTTAACAAGAAATTACTATGTATTTTTTAATACAGTACTCCTCCCTCAATTAACTGTTATTAAATTGATGGTTTGTGTTACAATAGAGAAGACATTTTACTTGAATCCCTTTCTTTCCAAAATAGATTTCTGCCCAGGATGCCAGAAAGTGCAGAATCAAATCTAACAGCAAATCACAGAACCCTTACTAAGGAAGTCAGATGGTGACAAATTCCTTCCTCCTTTCAGTTTCCTTCTGATATTCTATGTCATTAACCTTACTATATGTATGTCTATTTTTATCAGCTGCTACAAAGGAAAATATAGTAAGCTTATAAGTCTACTCTGTCCATGGAATTCTCCAGGTAAGAATACTTGAGTGCATAGTCATTCCCTTCTTCAGGGGATCTTCCTCACCCAGGGAGTGAACCTGGGCCTCGTGCATTGCAAGCAGATTCTTTACCATCTGAGCTACTACCCATGTAAGTGTATAAGTATCATTAATAAAAGAGCAAGCTTTTCAATTCATCAGTATAATGTCTTTTTTTTGGTTACAGGGTACTTGACTGAATTTCTTATGTGGGCCTTCTTCAGGAGACACTGCACAGCAAGCCACATATGGATCTGATGAGCGTTTTGAAAACAGAGGAAACCTATGGTCTATCTAGTCTTAGCAAAAATTGTTTCCTTAGGAACTGCGCAACACACAAGTCATGGCCGTCCTCTGACAAGAGGGCAGGGCCCCACTTCCCACGCTGATGACAGGAGTGGCGTAGCTTTCTCACTCTCAGACGTTCCCAACTGGCCAGGGCTCTACTTTAAATACTTTAAAGGCAGAGAAGGACCAAAGACACGTACTTCACTGTTGCTTGGGCATGCCCTGGGATTACAGGGCAAGACAGGAAATACTTCGGCCCGAGAAGTGCTTCGGGTGTGCCCAGGCGGGCCAGGCACATGTTGAGCTGGCGCCACACGGCCAGGGCCCAGTCGACCGTCCTGCACACGGGGTCACAGGGAGATGGCACCTGACCTCTGAGCTGGAGACAGAGAGGAGGAAGACAGGGACTTGGGTTAGAACAGTGCTCATTGTCCTTTTGTTTCTAACCATTCCAAATTAAAGCTATAAAAATTTAAGACTCTAAAGCAAAACTGTAGCCAAATCTAGTCTTACCTTCACTTGGGGTGGGTGAAAGAGGGATGAGGTAATGACATACCCTGTGATGTGTGTTAGTGTGAGATACAGATCTGCAGGTTGTTGCATCAAATGAACGGATGCAGATGCTACAGTGCAGCGAGACGCCCTGGACGAGGTATCTTACTTGGATGAATTCTTAAAATCAGTGCTGGCAGAAATCACTTTTCACATGTGTATAGAATATCTCACAAGGACTTGCAAATAGTATGTCTTCAAAAAAGGATTTTGAATAAATGAAATAAAAATGACATTAAATATTTTAATATGGATAAGTGATAAGATGGCATATTGGAACCTATGGCATGTTCACTTTGTCTTAATTTCCCTAGGATTTTCTCACTCTCAGACGTTCCCAACTGGCCAGGGCTCTACTTTAAATACTTTAAAGGCAGAGAAGGACCAAAGACACGTACTTCACTGTTGCTTGGGCATGCCCTGGGATTACAGGGCAAGACAGGAAATACTTCGGCCCGAGAAGTGCTTCGGGTGTGCCCAGGCGGGCCAGGCACATGTTGAGCTGGCGCCACACGGCCAGGGCCCAGTCGACCGTCCTGCACACGGGGTCACAGGGAGATGGCACCTGACCTCTGAGCTGGAGACAGAGAGGAGGAAGACAGGGACTTGGGTTAGAACAGTGCTCACTGTCCTTTTGTTTCTAACCATTCCAAATTAAAGCTATAAAAATTTAAGACTCTAAAGCAAAACTGTAGCCAAATCTAGTCTTACCTTCACTTGGGGTGGGTGAAAGAGGGATGAGGTAATGACATACCCTGTGATGTGTGTTAGTGTGAGATACAGATCTGCAGGTTGTTGCATCAAATGAACGGATGCAGATGCTACAGTGCAGCGAGACGCCCTGGACGAGGTATCTTACTTGGATGAATTCTTAAAATCAGTGCTGGCAGAAATCACTTTTCACATGTGTATAGAATATCTCACAAGGACTTGCAAATAGTATGTCTTCAAAAAAGGATTTTGAATAAATGAAATAAAAATGACATTAAATATTTTAATATGGATAAGTGATAAGATGGCATATTGGAACCTATGGCATGTTCACTTTGTCTTAATTTCCCTAGGAGGAAAGTCTCAGCTAAAATGCTAACTTAAAATGTACACAACTCTGCTAGCATGAAGATATGTTTTCAAATTTTAAAATGTGAAAATTTTAAGTAATACTGTATAACACACATGGTTGAATGGGAACAACTCTTTTTAGAATTATATCTTACACAAGAGTCCCTTTTTGGTACTACAGAGGATTCACAAAAGGACAAAGATTAATATACTATGAAGAGAAATCTCTCGAATATTTAAAAGATATAGCAATTAACTATCTTTATAAGAAACACATTCATGTAAATCTCCACTTTACCAAGGAACCATGATATTAAGACTGAGGATAATATGTGAATGTTTGTATAGCCTACATCAAGGGATAGAATTTGGCATAGAAAAAAATGCAAGAGTGGTTCAGTGATTCTAGCAGCTTTACTAAAGTGACATCACTGTCACACGAGGCTTTGGGATCTGTTATAATATCCCATTTTATTCAAAAGAGGCTCATATTTCTCCCACTTTCTCTTATAGTCATCCAGTGAAAATGAGATCATGGGCTACAATTAATAGGTGAATATTAATTTCCTTGGCTTTCTCTGGTGGCTCAGACAGTAAAGAATCTGCCCGCAATGCACGAGGCCCTGGTTCGATCCCTGAGTGGGTAAGATTCCCTGGAGAATGGAATGGCAACCCACTGCAGTATTCTTGCCTGGAGAATTCCACAGACAGAGAATCCTGGTGGGCTACAGTCCATGGGGTTGCAAAGAGTCAGACACAAATGAGTGACTAACACTTTCTTTTGCTTTCAATTTCCTACTAAAGAAGGTACGATTATTTTTTATTAAATACTAGAAGCTTTGTCTTCTCCAAAAAAGATCTGTTTACTTTTATTCCTGTGAGAAACTGGAAGAAGAAATTTTGATCACATGCCAGTGTGCCTCTAAGTACCCCCAAAGATTTGGTTCCATCCTGCAGTTACACGATTTCTGTTGTTTTGCAGTTGTCTTTATTCCCACTGTACACCTACCCCGGGAATCCATTTTATTAACCTACTTGAAGTGATTCCTGGTAAATTAAACACATTACCCTTCCTCCTCACTTTCTGTTCCTTACAGCACACCCCACTTGCCCATCCGCAAACACAATGGAGGAAAGTGCAGAGCTTGAAGATTAGAACTTTCCTTTCAAAATAAGTAAAAATCAATCCTTTTCAAACTATGTTTACCAGAGAGCCAGAAGAGGGAGAGGGTTAGGAAAGATCTCAAGGAAGATTAGCATGGCCCTTGCGCAAGAAAGACACAGAAATTCGTGAAGCATTCCATGCTTTTCTCTTAGATAAACCAGGCACTTTGCTGTGCCAGTGCAGGTTCCTCCTTGATGAAGCAATGCAGCCTTCTGGTGAGAAGGGGGGAAGCTATGCATATTTGAGGAGCAGTGGGTACTTGGGAAATCTCTATATCTCCCTTTCGATTTTACTGTAAACTGAAAACTGCTCTAAAAATAATAAAGTCTTTAAGAAAAATACTGGTATCTTTTGCAGTTCTCTAGGTGAGTTTTAGCAGTAAGATTTAGTTGTTAATAGTGATGAAGTTCGGAGAAAGCAATGGCAACCCACTCCAGTATTCTCACCTGGAAAATCCCATGGAGGGAGGAGCCTGGTGGGCTGCAGTCCATGGGGTCGCTAAGAGTCAGATACGACTGAGCGACTTCACTTTCACGCATTGGAGGAGGAAATGGCAACCCACTCCAGTGTTCTTGCCTGGAGAATCCCAGGGACGGGGGAGCCTGGTGGGCTGCCGTCTATGGGGTCGCACAGAGTCGGACACGACTGAAGCGACGCAGCAGCAGCAGTAGCAGCAGCAGTGATGAAGTTAATGGAAGCATCAATGATTTGAAAAGCTACAAAATCCATGACTGTCTTTATCTCACCTTTCTTTCTATTGGCTGAGGTCATATAATAGATGTGCTTTGGTCAAAAGCATATATTTATGATCAGGCAACTGACTTTAGCAGAGCTTGGGGCAGACGATTTCTGATTCAATTAGGAACTTCAGGTACTAATTGAAATCACCACTAGTAGGGACTGTTCACTGAATTACCAAAGGCATTCCCGCCACACCCTTCTCCCTCCACCACGCTCCCCCAGCCCTCCTCTATGAATGCATGTACATTCACATGGTCTAACACAACAGACCCAGAGATTTTGTTCAGGAGCTTGGTGGAGCACTCTGGTGTTGGGAAGATAGCTCTCGCCAAGGTCTATGGCAGAAGGGTGGGCATGAAACCAGTTCTGGTTAATGAACCATTAGGGGGAAGTGTTCTGATTCTGGGAGTTTCAGAAAAAGATGCTGTGCCCGCTGATAAGGAGGTGGCAAAAGCAGCCTAAATTCGCTCTCCACACAGTGCGGCATCCTGCTCCCTACCTGTGAACAAGTCTGTGTGAGGGTGTGGTACCTGAAGCCCTGCAGAAGCCAGGCAGTCCTGAAGAGAGGCCAAGAGATTCACCCAGACCTGGGACCTGACATCACGAAGGTGTGACTGGACATCAGCAACACCTACTGCAAGGCATCTGGTTATGTAAGGGAAAAAAGCCTCTTTTTGTGTGTGAAGCAGCTCACAGTGGGGTGTCGCATTACCTACTGCTTAAACTCCTCTGCTGATACAATAAAGATCCTGTCCTCCAAGTGTGGCCCACTGTGCAGGATTAAACAATAAAATCTTGCTAAATAGAGCTCTTTTATTTCAAATCCACCCAGACACTTAGCTACTGGATTAATTTAAGAATATGACATTAGAGAATAATGTGCTCAATTTGATAAGCACTAAATTAATTTCGTTATTTTGATAGAATGCAGAATACTTACTATGAAAAATCACTAAAAGTGATTCTTCTTAAAAATGTGTCAACAGATTTCTAATTTTTTTCATATGACTTTTTAATAGTTACTATAACACAATGTAACAAATATTAAAACCAGCTTGAGTAGATGGATAATGAAGGCTCCAAAGAAACAGTAGCTTTTCCTTAAGAAGAATGATTAATTTTCTAATCTAGTCTCAGCATTTAAACTCAGGGAGACCCCTTGAGAATGGTTAATTAAAACAGTAAAACCTATCTGCTTTTTTTGAAGGGAGGGGGAGCCCCACACCACACGGCATGTGAGATATTAGTTTCCCAACGAGGATCAAACTTGCATCCCTTGCACTGGAAGCTCAGAGTCTGAACCCTGAACCATCAGGGACGTCTATTTGTTTGCTTGTTTGTTTTAAATTTTATTATTATTTTTTTCACTTTACAATATTATATTGGTTTTGCCATACATCAACATGAATCCACCATGGGTGTACACGTGTTCCCAATCCTGAAACCCCCTCTCTCCTCCCTCCCCATACCATCCCTCTGGGTCATCCCAGGGCACCAGCCCCAAGCATCCTGTATCCTGCATCGAACCTAGACTGGTGATTCATTTCTTACATGATATTATACATGTTTCAATGCCATTCACCCAAATCATCCCACCCTCTCTTCCTCTCCCACAGAGTCCAAAAGTCTGTGTATACATCTGTGTCTCTTTTGCTGTCTCACATACAGGGTTATCGTTACCATCTTTAAATTCCATATATATGTGTTAGTATACTGTATTGGTGTTTTTCTTTCTGGCTTACTTCACTCTGTATAATAGGCTCCAGTTTTCAACCACCTCATTACAACTGATTCAAATGTATTCTTTTTAATGGCTGAGTAATACTCCATTGTGCATATATATCAGAGCTTTCTTATCCATTCGTCTGCTGATGGACATCTAGGTGCTTCCATGTTCTGGCTATTATAAACAGTTTTTAAAAAAATACTTAACATAGTATAGGTACTGCTATGAGTTTTACATGCATTATCCTGTTTAACCCTTAAAGTGTTAGTCGCTCAGTTGTGTCCAACTCTTTATGACCCCATGGACTGCAGCCTGCCAGATTCCTCTGTCCAAAGGATTTTTCCAGGCAAGAATACTGGAGTGGGTTGCCAAGCTCTCCTCCAGGGGACCTTCCTGACCCAGGGATTGAACCCAAGTCTCCTGCAAACCCACATCTTCTGCAAAGCAGGCAGATTCTTTAGTGTCTTAGCCACCGGGGAAGCCCCACTTGACCCTTGCCTATCCCGTTTTTACCTGCCAGAAGCCACACAGTAAGTGGCAGAGCTCAAGCCCAGGTTGCTGACAGCAATGCCAGGGAGCGTCAGGGACCCTCTCGCAACAATGGGCTGCGTGCGGTCTGCTACCTTATTCACAGCCTTCCTCCTGAGGAGCCTCTGCAGCAGCCCCTGCATGGGTTCGCCGTCCCAGCGCAGCTGCACCCAGCGGAAATGTTGCTGCACCAGCAGGTCGGGGCCCTGGAGACAGGCCTTGGCGATCGTTCCCATCAGAAAGCAGTTCTCATGAAAGTAGTAGCACTCAGACATTCCGTTTCCTAAAACAAACCAAAGCAGCAGTCCAACGTCAGGACACCAGAGCAGGGAACAAGTCCAAACAAGTGAAGGAAAGACAGCTATGAAGCGTAACGTGTGCTCCAGGGGACAGAGGGATTAGAAAGCTCTTAAAGCAGCTGGCTTCTTGGGGTGGTCTCTCCACTATCTATCTTTACCTCTTTGGAAGGTACAGGGGCTTTCAGTGCTGTGATTTTCCAGAGGTCCCAAAAAGTCCCCCAGTAACTCAGACAATGAAGATTTTTCCAAGTTCTCTAAGATGACGATGATTTTCTTGTTAGCAGGAGATTGTTTCACTGGGATCAGACATGCTGGGGTCAAAACAGAAATTCAATGATTAAAATGTATCAATGATTAAATGATCAACGATTAAAGCATAAAATGACAGAAATGTACAAACTTGCAAAAGTTTACGTGTTAGCAAAGATGTGACAAGCCGCTCTGACATGGCTGGGAAAGTATAAAGACTTTGGGAAACAGTTTGAACTTACTGAATACAGCTGAGGATACCCCCACACAGAACGATCCAACACTAACCAGTTCCATAACAGATCCCAAACGGAATCAACCCAAATGTCCACCAACAACAGAATAGAAAGTATGTTCCTACAATGGATTTGAAAATGAACAAACTGTAGCTACAAGCAGCCACATGGAAGACTGTCACAAATGGTATATTAAGAAACAAATCACACAAGGATACAAACAATATGCCACCATCATTTAGAGTTCATGAAGCATACACTTTAAAACATGAACATATACTTTAGGAATTCATAGATAGTAAAACTGTTTTTAAAAAGCAAAGAAATGATTACAAAACCGAGACTAGTGGCTACCTCTAGAAGGAAGGGTTTGTGAACAAGGGTGGGGCACGTGGGCCCATTCTGGAAGCTAGAGATGTTCTATTTTGTGACCTGGTCAGTGGTTAAATTATCATCTTATTTTAAATTATTCATTGATCTATAAAAATAGGTAGTATTTTATAGATGGATATTTCAGAATACAAAGGGTCAAAATCCTTCAATGAGGATTGAATCCTTTAAATTTTAATAAATTTAATCCTTTAAATTACACATATGTAAAATGTTCATAAAATTATGGAGACAGGACCTCAGAGACAAGCAGATCCCTCTTTTCATTTCATAGATCTCAGAGATGTTAAGGAGATTTGACCAAGGCTTCAGAAACAGTGATAAGGAAGGACCACAATCCGGGTCTTTTGATTCTTATTTTAGGGGTCCTCACACTAAAGACAGGGGGCCTGACCTGCATAAATGGAGGATTATTATTATATGTATTAGACAAATCAGTAGATAAAATGTAACTGAAAGATTGCCTGGGCACCTGCTAAGCACTCAAATGTTGTTAATACGGTGATTGAAATACATCTATTGATTGAAATACATCTATAATACTTGCTAGATAGCAATGAATAAAAAAGTTATATCACCTTTTAATATTTTAGAAGATTCTAAGATACCCTAGTCTTAGCTAAATTAACCTTGAGAAAAGATCAATTCAGAATACTCAGCGGTGATTTTGTCAAGTAATTTCACTTTTCACAAACACTTATGATAGTACATTATACCCATTCCGCCTCCGTGTTACTATAGACACAAATGCATTGTCACTTTCAAGAGAACTCCTTGAACGCTGTAAATTAACCTCTTCTGAGACTGAAATAACTTTTCTGGATGCTATAAAGCTTTGAAAACTAAAAGACCAGAAACAAAACCGGCTGCCGCTCCATCGAGTCGTGTGTGGGGGTGGGTACGCTAGCATTTGGCATGTGCCACATCCCCCTCAACACGGCTGTTCAATAAAGAGGGCTAACACATTCTGTGCTTCTCAGGGTCAAATGTTATTTCAGAACTACACTTATTATGGAAGTATGATGGCTTTAGCAGCTCAGCTGGTAAAGAATCCACCTGCAATGCAGGAGACCTCAGTTTGATTCCTGGGTCGGGAAGATCCCCTGGAGGAGACATGGTAACCCACTCCAGCATTCTTGCATAGGGGCATTCCGTGAACAGAGAAGCCTGGCAGGCTACAGTCCATGGGGTTGCAGAGTCGGACACGACTGAGCCACTAAGTACACATGATAAACCTACAGTTTTTTAAGAAATAATAATGATGAGCTAACAAATCTTTTATATCCAGTGATAAAAAAGACAGGTTGAATGGCTTACGTATCTGCTTTTCTGTAACTAAGTTTTCCCTTGATCTGATTAAGTGCACAGCTGGTTCTCGTGGCCCTGAAGCTGCTGCGTCCAGCTGGAATGCGTCTGCAGGAGCACGTGACTTGTTACTGTTGCTCAGTCATGCCCCGCTCTTCTGTGACTCTGTGGGCTGTAGCCTATCAGGCTCCTCTGTCCATGGGGTTCTGCAGGCAGGAATACTGGAGGGGGGCTGCCATGCCCTCCTCCAGGGGATCTTCCCGACACAGGGACCAAACCCACATTTCCTGCACTGGCAGGCGGGTTCTCCAGCGCTGAGCCCCCAGGGACGTGCTTGGCTAGCTCTCGTAGCTTTGGAGCTGTGCGTCTAGTTAGAACCTGCCTACAGGAACGTGTAATTGCGTCTCAACAGTGTCTTCCACTGCCCCTTGCCCTGAGTACTGTGCTGAGCACTATGGCACAGTGCTGGAGGTGACCGAGTCTAACCGGGGGACTGTGGCATTTTAAACTGGACCCATCATGAAGAATGGCATCTTGACAGACCTGAAGAAGCCTTTCTAGGTTTAAGAAATGGCGCAGGTGGAAGAACGGACTCCAGGCAGAGCTCAGTCCTTGAAGGGACTGGAACCTCAAACCAAGGTTAGAGTAGTTTCAAGAGTGGCACGAAGGCGAGCCCAAAGCTGACCCAGGCCTCCAGTCAGGATGCGCTGGGAGCTCGGGGGCAAAGCCACGTGAGTGGGGTGGAATCCAGGAGCCCCATCTGTGGGCAGCAGGGTGGCAGGCAGTGTCCTCATTCTGTGCCACACTCTGAAGTCACCTGGGATCCATCCTCAGAGGCCGTGATGCGGTCGGTCAGTGCTGGGCCTGGGGCACTGGCATTGTATGTGCAGCCTGCATGAAACTGGTTGAAATGAAGTCTCACGACCCAGCCACAAATGAAAAGTGGGAGGCCCGGGATGTCATGCTGAAAGGGAGAAACTACCAGCTCTGGGAATCAGTGGAAGTCTTTCAGGGCAGGGAGAAACATGATTTGGCTCCGCCTCTGAGGTCTTGCTCTGGTGAGTAAAACTGACGGGAGAGTAAAGAAACAGCAGAACACATCTACAGGCTCTTACTGCTGAGGTGAGGACAGCGGGTAACGGGCGCCTGCTCCAGGGCCAAGGCTCAGAGCCAAAGGGTATTCTGAGGTGAGCCAGCCAGGCTCAGTGGAAAAGACCCTGATGCTGGGAAAGACTGAGGGCAGGAGGAGGAGGGGGTGACAGGAGGAGATGGCTGGATGGCAGCACCAACTCACTGGACATGACCTTGAGTAAACTCTGGGAGACAGTGACGGACAGGGAAGCCTGGCGTCCTGCAGTTAAGTGGCTGCAAAGAGCTGGACACAACAGTGACTGAACAATAACAAAGCTCAGTGGTTGACTGTCTTGAGAGAGGGGCAGAGAGGGAGTATCAGAGGCAACTCAGAAGTTCTCACCGGAGGAGCAGCCAGGCAGTGAAGCAAGGCAGAGAGCACGTGAGCGGGAGCACACTTGAGACAGTGTGATGGGCTATGTCTCAAGCCTGCGTGTCTGATGAGTGAGGCATCTCTCCTGAGACGTCCAGCAGGGGCTGGACCAGAAGGAGGGGGACAGCAAGGAAGGACTCAAGCTGGAGATAAATGAGTTCATAGGATTGTAGGAGATCTCCTGGAAAAAGACGCCAACTCATTCTCCCAGATCCGTAAGCAAGGATTGTATTTATAGTGAGTGACTCAATTTATCCCATATTTAATGCACAGCTTGTGCCCTAGGGGTGCTGTTCGTAACAGCTGGGTTGGGTTTCTACCTCGATTTTGTTGATATCAGTCTCCCCTAAGGTATTGATCCCAGGTCAAATAGACTGGGTTGTTTTTGGTGAAAAGCTTTGTCTTCAACACTCCTGGCTGCATATGTTCAATTTTCCTTACTTCTCTATCTGCCCACTTAAGTTCAACTTCCTAAAACAAGTTCGTCTAAATGTAAATTGCACTTTAGTTGTGAAATAGCATGTCTAGTTCAAGTTATTTAACATGGATTCATTTCTATAATATTAAGCAACCACAGAAGCAAAAACTCATTACACCTTTGGGTTTGAAGGATTATTCAGCCTTTGATCAGGGTTTATGGAGACACAAGATGGCTACTCATGCCATGTTATATCTGGAGATTTTTTCTGGCCTGTTGTGGGAAAGCTGGCCATTTAAATTCCCTTTGTCCTCTACTAATTCAAAACCCCATTTCTGAAACTAATCTCTTTTGGTCCTTCTTTCTTCTAACTTTGTAGGTGTATCATCTCTGCTCCTCCTTAGAGATCAGTAATTTTAATCAGATATCTCTTTGACTAGGCTCAGGGCTGTAGTTGAGTTTTGCACACCCTTGTATGCAAAGTTCTGGATAGCTAAGTTCTAGTGCAAGACTCATTGGTTTAAAAATAACATATCACATTTATAGTTAAACCCAAGTTACTTCATGTCTAAGGTGAGGCCAAGTCCACACTCTCCTCATTGGGGATGGACGTGGCCCATCTTTTACTCCGTCCATTTAAAACAAGGCTCTGTGGGGATGATGCTCTGAGTCCAGATAAGAAGCAAGGGAAAGGTCTGCAAAGAGCCTCTAGCAATGCAGGGTCCAAGGAGGAAATCTCATTTATGTAGACTTCAATTACATATGATATTATTACAGTAATTCCATCTTTATTTCTTTGGAAGTAGAAAGTCTTCTCAGGAATTCTAAGCATTGTTTTAAAATACCAACTGAGTGTATAAGTTTTTTTTTCTTACTACTACTGTCACATGTAATTTTAAAAAGTATCTGTCTTGCTAACCTAACTCAATACCTTATACTGAGGAGAAATTTGACCCAATTCTAATACACGTTCACACCCTCCTTACCAAATAACTGAGTCATGTGACATGACAGTTTCTCACAAAAGCCAAGATGAGAAGGAAGATGTTATTTTTAAATGAACAAAATATCCATTGCAGGTGTAAGTGCTATGTTATTCTTCCTGAACTGATCTTCTGTTCTACGTTCCTTTCTTCACTGGCACCATTTCAGAACCCACATAAGTCTTAAATTCTTAAAACCAATAATTTCTTAAAAATCTGCTCCTCTTCCTTGTATTTTGTTGCTCAGACACTTCTTTTATTCACTCTGTCTCTTTTCACTGGCTTTCTTCTACAGAGGCACAGAGAGGAACGTATATGGAAATGCATGTGCTATGCCCGCTGGAAGAGGAAAGCTCAACATTCTTACTGCCAGCTACATCTATGTAGTTGAAACCTTTTTTTTTTTTTTTTGAGAAAATAAGGTTAAAAACTAGGAATAAGTTTGGAACACCTTATGAATCAGTACATTCCTCATATGGCAGTCATGGTATTCAATCAATTTACTTTCTTGGTTAAAAAAGAGAGAGACTAGGGGATAGATATTTCCTGCCCCATTAGTGTTCTAAAAGCTTAAGTAGAATAGCCTTGAAACTCCTTTTCTCTAAGCCAGATCTCTGCCTTCTCTACTCTGTCCTTTTCCATCACCCTTTCTTTCACCACAAAAGAAAATTCCCTGCCGGGGGCTTTCTGCACTACACTCAGTGACGCCACACTATCCATGGATCCTTCCCTCTGGCTCACTTGCGATTCCCTGGTCCTGCCTCAGGAGCTTCTGGTGTCCCCATCTACTCAAAATGTACCCTCTCCATGGTCTCCTCATTGGCTACCTGTCTAGAGCAGTGGGTCCTACTGCCGTGAAAATGACGGTGACAATGGACGGAGTTTCAGACGCTGAGGACGGACAGCAGCGAGGCAAAGACCTGAAGCCAGACCGCAATGTTCCTGACTTGACGTGCAGAGACCTCCAGTGTCTGTTCTGGTGACGCTAGAGTATAATAGCAGGAAATCGTCACGAGCAGCTTTACATCTTAGGGTGAGCCCTCTGGAAGCCTGCAGAGGGCTTCAGAAAGGAGTGAGACCAGAAGAGCAGGAGGGGTTAGTGCCACAGTCCCTTGAACAAGAGATGACAGGTGGCAGGGGGACTGGAGAGCAGGAGGTGGAGATGAGATATGGGAAGCAGATGCAAAAGGAATGAGGACTGACTAGATGTGGGGACGAATGAGGAGCCTACAATACGCTCTGCTTGCTAACTTGGGTAATTGCATTCAAGGTCTTAGCAGGTAGAAGCCTTGTGTTTGTGTCTTATTTGTGCTATTAAAAAAAAAGAAAGAGGATATTTGATACTTGTAAATTATTGAGCCAAATACAGAATAAAAATCCTTTAATACTTGGAGATGCTATACTATTTCCTATAAGAAAGTAGATTTTTTGGACTCAGTCTATCATTTGAAAACCTTTTTGAAATATAAGCCATTCTGTTTCTATGCCCTGTCATCAAGTACTGCCTCAACAACTCCTACACTCTTTTTTTTCTTTCTTTCTAGCTCCACTGTAAGCAAGTTCTACTTGCTGACAACTAAGTATGATTAACATTCCATTTTTCTTTGCTTATTTCTTATATCAGGAGATTCAGCCACTCACTCAACAAGTAATTACTGGCAATCAGTGTACAAAGTGAAATAGAAGAAAAGTCTGCATTACTAGCCTTCAAGGAGCTCATACTGCGTGTGTGGGGCGAACGTGAAAGCTCAAATAAGCCTCACTGCCTGACTACAGTTGGGTGAGACAGAGGTGAACAAAGCTTCCTGCTCTTCATCAGAGGCAGTTGTCACATCTGGAGAGATCAGACAAGCCTGTATGTGCGGTGTCCTCAGAGTATTTAAAACAGGGACTGCCATGCCTTATTTTACCTGGTCACGTACAACACAGTACTTTATCAGGAACCTGCCATGCGGCAGTCCTGGTATGTGTGTGTGTAGGGGGCGGGGGAAACGAAAGTTTGTGTGTTTATTCTAGATGAAATTTCAGAGATATTCTAGATGAAAGCTGCAGAATAAACAAAGATGTGGAGAGTAGAAAAGCAAAGGACATGTGAGGAAGAAATACTATATTCTGCTGGAGCTTAGATATCTATTTTTTAAAAGAGTCAGATATTCCAAAGAAGATGTACAAATGGCCAACAGATACATGAAAACAGGCTCAGCATCACTAACCATCTGGGAAAT
>SJYX01006461.1:39084-51400 GCA_006410675.1 Oreotragus oreotragus
CTATATGGGAGGGTGGATCCTTGTATCCACATAACAGATTCACTTTGCTATACACCTGAAACTAACACAACATTGTAAATCAACTATAACTCCAGTAAAAAAAATTTTTTTAAATGCTGGTGCCCATTCCACACTTCAGACAAATTAAACTAGGATCTCTCAGAGTGGGGGAAACGCCAGCTTGCATAGGGTTGTTGTGGAGACTGAGCGTGCTCAGTCACTTAGCCGCGTCTGCCTCTTTGCAACCCTTTGGACTGCAGCCCGCCAGGCTCTTCTGTCTATGGAGTTTTCCAGGCAGTAATACTGGAGCAGGTTGTCATTTCCTACTCCAGGGGATCTTCCAGACCCAGGAATCGAACCCATGTCACATTACAGGAGGATTCTTTACCTGCTGAGCCACCGGGGAAGTCCAGATGAGTTAATTAATGCATGGTTTGTGTTTAGCAAAGAGCTGGTCAATGGCATACTAAGAATGAAGTGGAGAAAGCCGTGCCTCCCAGGTGCAACAATAAGGGGTGCTTTGTTGTACAGAATTTATGAATAAACTTTACTAAAAAATCAATCACTTATTACCACTGTGCAATTAATTCAAAACTGCACCAATGATACAACAGTTTCACTAAGGTGGACGGCCCCACCCACCGAGCCCCTCCTCTGGTATCCTCTGCTGCCAATTATATATTATACTTCACACAGATAATTTATAAACAGAATGCAGGAGGTAGAACAGATGCAATGACACGTACATAACTCTCTTTTTACACGTGTCACCAGGGTTCTCAGTTTTCATCCCATAGCTGTGGCATAACTGGACAGTCTACTTAAATTTATCCCCAAGCACAACACTTTTTCCTTGCAATGGATTAACTGACAGACCATGCCTTTTGGTTATCACAATTCAGTTTGCTGAGATGGTCTTACCGCTACTGATGAACAGATCTACTAGCTGTTCCTTGGAGAAATCAGCATCCACTTCGGCTCTCACTATTTCACAGGGGAATCCTGCAGCCATTTGTCTGTGCTGTGATGAGAAGAGTGTGGTTAGTTCTAAACTCTTTCGCATTTTCAAAGAAAAGGAGAGGGTATGTGGTTAATCCATACCTTCAGGCAGAGTGCAAGCTGATAGGCGATGTAATCTTGCAAGCTCCCTTCTGGGCCGTGGAAAATGACATTATGATATTGCTCGACCTATTAATAAACCAAGAGAAGATCTCGGTAAAAATATTAGAGAGAAGATAAATATTAAATTATTTATTTACACAGTGTAGAATGTCCTTTCTGATTGTTTTCTGCCTTTCAAAAGATTAAAAGTATTTTTCTAGGGATTGGCTTCATTCACTGGACATATGGTCTTTCATTTTAATGTGAACACTGACAAACATAGTATTTTATATTTTACACAGTTGCTGCTGCTAAGTCGCTTCAGTCGTGTCTGACTCTGCGACCCCACAGACGGCAGCCCACCAGGCTCCCCCATCCCTGGGATTCTCCAGGCAAGAATACTGGAGTGGGTTGCCATTTCCTTCTCCAATGCAGAAAAGTGAAAGTGAAGTCGGTCAGTCGTGTCCAACTCTTCTTGACCTCATGGACTGCAGCCCACCAGGCTCCTCTATCCATGGGATTTTCCAGGCAAGAGTACTGGAGTGGGGTGCCACTGCCTTCTCCGAGTTTTACAGTGTTTACATGGTTATAGCACGAGAGGGCCTCTTGAAAAAGTGTACTCCTTTCTCTCCTCCCTTTTCTACACTGAGGTTCAGCATACTGCCTGGGAACACAGTTCTTGGTGTATTTTGCCCCTTAGAGATATGCTGTAATTTTATTATTATCCTTTACAGATGCCCTTTAGTTCCAATTTTCCCAACGCTTATCTTACTTTTCAGAGGTTAAAATAGCAGTGAATGGTTTTCAGGAAATTTGGGACGACACAAAGAAAACGAAAGAAGCAGAACAGAAGTCACCAAAGCAACCTCTACAGCACGGCTCAGGCTTCCTTCCAGTTTTCTCCTCTGCAGTTGACATGCATGTATCTGGTTTTTAAGCATACAGGAGTGCCACCTTTTTACACCTACCGTATATCAGAGAATACCTCTGTGTTGACTTTTTACATAAAGGACATCTTCATGAGGATAAAATACTTGGATCAACTCTCTATACAATCCCACCCTTCGAAGCACTGAATTCCAGAAATCTAGGTAGAGTCTGGCTGATCACTTTTCCTTTCTTCCTGGAAGCCTATATGATTTTAAAAACTCTTTATCCTCACATATAAAAATATCTCATCTAAGAACAGGTGGAGATGTAGTGGGTGCTAAGATGGCAAGTCAATGAATGATGTTTTATGCAAGACAAGGGCAATGATGTTTGGAGTGAAGTTGGGGTAGGGATCAGCCTCCCACACCCCGATGACCCAGCGCTGTGCTCCCATGCTGGGGAGGTTTCTTCCTAGAAGGTTTGGCAGAAAAGGACCCACATAGGTGAAGAACCAACCTAACCAGTACCCTTGACGAAGTTCATATGCGGACTGAGCCACCCAGACTTAGAAAAGTGTGAAGACACGACAGGGTCTCGTCTCTTTAATCTGCAATGGGACAATGTAAGGACACGGATGTGGATCTCTGTGCTGTTGCTGCTCTACTTGCTCTGATCAGCTTGCCCCTTTTATGTAACAGGGAAGGTCACATCCTAGAGGGTGACCAGAGTGGCCTTTCGTGAAGACAGTGACTATGCCCCTGGCTCCTTACAGGAAAAGGCAGATTCTGAGATACGAAAGGAAGGCTTGAGGGAAAGCCCTTAGCATGAGAGGAAAAGGAACTCCTCCCTCACGTGGGGCCTTTAAGACCTGAGCTTTGGCCTCCCAGGAGGCCCTGGCATGTTTAGACGAACTCCTAGGAAGGGAAGGGAAACCAGGCTTGACCACTAGGTGTCAGACAATGGGCTAAGGAAGGAAGTGATCCCAAAGGGGCCCCTTGATGTTGCACTGGGGACTGAGTTTTAGGCTCTGAAAGACAATCTGCCTGGTAGCCACCAGTGATTTCATCTGATTTTAAATAGTATTCCACCACTGCTAAGCCTTCAATAAAAAAGGGAAGAGTTGGATTCACAGTGGGGGTAGGGCAGCAACAGAGAGACTAGCGTGTCTGGAAGAAAATGACAGTGGCTGCGGCTGACATACATCAGGACCCTAAAATGAGAGGCTGGGCTCAGCAGCGACTGGCCTGGGCTGGTTTCTGTGGAACTGGGAATCTGAAAACCAAGCAGTGGCAAAGGTGCCAGCCAGGACCAAGACTGGGACAGGGCCTCCCCCAGAGACACAGGAGGGGTAATATCCTAGACAGTTCAGCTGAGGTTCTGCTGCTAGGTAGTGAGGCTATGGCACCACAAGACTTCAGGGGTGAGCTTTTATTACAGAAGAATTATTACAGCATAGTCTGTTCTCATTTGTACCTATGTGATAGGGAAGCTTGAGGATACATAGATTGTTCTAGTCATTAAAAAGTGTTGCCCCCAGATTTATCTAGTTATGGTCTCTTTCTCCCAATTTTAAGTGAAACAGGGTAAATCCTTTGGACATGTGCAAACTTTTTTCAGCTTGGAAATTTTTTCTTCCATTATGCTTTTGTTAATTTCTCCTCTTCTAGTTCTAAGGCACACCTGTAAGGCTTAAGTTCCCTTGCTGTGCTCTGTGAAGACACCTGTCCCTTCATCACTACCCTAACTCTGTCCTTCTCTTCTACCCTCACAACCCTGAATGGAACTTTCACTTACCACCTCTGTTCTGCTCTTCATGATCTCAAGTGCAATTTCAATGAGGCCACTGCGTTTTGGGTTGTTCTTTGACGAGCCCCTTGCCTCATCCATCTGCTTTCCAGTCCTTTTCCTCTTCATCTTGCCCTGCCCTCCACCACGGCTTGCTTGCCCTGCTTTCACAATCTATCTCCTTGCATCCTCTACAGAGTGAACATAATCTCCCAAAGTTCTTTGTTCTTTTTTTTTTAAGTTATTTTTAAGCTGTGTTCTTCTGAGTTTTCAGGAAGGTTTTGTTCTTTTCCGCAGTATTCTTCCACAGTATAATGTTAAGTTGTCATGGGTATTTATCTACTGTGAAGCGACAGGAAGAATTCTGCAGTAAAGCAGGATGTGTGGACCATTACTGATTTCACTCACTGTCCACTGATTTTCCAGCTGAATTAGGTCACTGGATGGATGGCAGGCTGGTGTCCATAATTTCTAGTTAAACTCCAGGATACAGCTCTGGCTGCAGTGGACTAAGGTCCTGCTGTTTCCCTTGGGGGACAAGTGCATGAGCTGAACTGCAGACTCAGGAAGCAGGATGCTCCTGTACCCAGCCCACTGAGAGTGCAGATAGAATATACTTCCTGATGCAGCACGGTCTCATCAAAGCCCGTGATCTCTGCTCAGGGATTTCTAGGATCCAACCTCTGCAGAGCTGCAGAAGGACTCGTGCTGACAGGCGGTGGAACGAAGTATCATGGTGCTGCCCAAAGCAGAAGCAGTAAAGGACGTATGCTCAATTTTCTAACTGCTAGTAAATCTTGCTTTTTTTGAATCATTAGTAAAGATGGATACGAGAAAGATAACAATATTTTCCTATCTCATCTCAGGTAGGCCTCAAATAAATAAACCTGACAATCTCTTGCTCCTCAAGTTAGTGAACAATTTTTCTAGATTCTTGCCCAAGGAAGACCTCAGTTCTATTTTTCTCTGTTACTATGAAGCTTTATCCCTTTTAAAAAGTACTTTAGTGGGAAATTGTGTGTTAGGTGCTGCTTGCCAGGTGCAATTTTAAAGCAGAAATCTTGAGCTCTCCAAATTAATCCCAAATTGCCATGAATTGCTGGGTAGAAATTCTCTCACCAAGAATGGATAGTTCCACACTAGTGAAACAGGCACAGATTTTCAAGGTTTACTGAATAGTCTGTGCTGCGCGCTGCACTTAGTCACTCAGCTGTGTCGGACTCTTTGTGACCCCGTGGACTGTAGCCCACCAGGCTCCTCTGGCCATAGTCATTCTCCTGGCAAGAATACTGGAGTGGGTTGCCATGCCCTCCTCCATGGGATCTTCCCAACCCAGGATCGAACCCAGGTCTCCTGCATTGCAGGCAGATTCTTTACCAGCTGAGCCACCAGGGAAGCCCAAGAACACTGGAGCGGGTAGCCTATCCCTTCTCCAGTGGATGTTCTCGACCCAGGAATCAAACCAGGGCTCCTGCATTGCAGGCGGATTCTTTACCAGCTGAACTACCAGAGAAGTCCACTGAGATACTTTCAGCTAGCACTGAGATTTAATCTTGTCTCACTTTTGAAAACAAGTTTAGCCACCCTGTCAAACTGCCTATTTTCTTAAGATTGACTTTGAAGTCATGTAACAGCAAGAGACCCAACTTCACAGATAAGCTGTCTTCAATTCCAGCACCTCATTTGCTCTCAGATTGTTGGTTCTCAGGAAAGACAGAAAAATTTTACTGAAAGGCCATTCACTAGTAGTAAGCATGTCTGTTCACACAGTCTTACATCCTTTCTAGAATATAAATAAGTAAATTCAATAAGTAAATCAAGGTAAAAGACTTCTAGATCATTGAGACATTCTAATGCAAGCATCCTATTAGTAGGTTTCTACTTATTTCAGGTATTATCAATTTTTTTGTGAATGGCATTTTGTTCTAGCTCATCAAATGATACAGTTATGTTGGTTACCATTTAAGAGCTGAACAAAAAAATTGATTATGGAAGCCTCTTGCTATATTTAAACTGGTGAAAACATGCAAAGCTATGCCAAGAAAACATATTTATCTGTTTTAGAGTTACCATATTATTTCTCCAAATAGCAAGGCCTGAGTTTTAAAAAATATACACGCTCCACGCTTCCAGCAGAGGGCAGCTCTAAAGATAGATGGATAGGTAGGAAGGTAAACAGATTGGGGGAGGCGGGGGTAGTAAATATTTTAACTGTGTTGAAAGGAGATCTGCTTTTTGAAACTCAACTTCTACAAGGTGAATTGTAGTCCCCAGATTTATCTTCTGAGTGCATGCTTACAGTGTGGCATTTCTGCTTATTAGTAAAGGGACACAGGGCTTGTTATCACAATTGGTACCAATCCCTTTTATTCTTGTGTCTTCAGAGCCTATTCAGGAAGCTCTCATCACATGTCAATTAGTTCTTTGTGAGGCAATGAATTCTGGATAAATGGAGACAATGACCTTCACAAAGGCCCATCTATCCCTTTATCTTTTTTCCCCTCCACAGTGTTTTTCTGCAGAATGGAGTTTACCAGGGGGGCTGTAGTCCTGTTATAGCAATGTGGCACCTAAGGAAGCTCTCATCACATGTCAATTAGTTCTTTGTGAGGCAATGAATTCTGGATAAATGGAGACAATGACCTTCACAAAGGCCCATCTATCCCTTTATCTTTTTTCCCCTCCACAGTGTTTTTCTGCAGAATGGAGTTTACCAGGGGGGCTGTAGTCCTGTTATAGCAATGTGGCACCTGCGATGTGTTTTCAGACTTGTGGCATTATTTTAAAGCAACCAACTTCAACGTTTGGTCAGAGTTTCACTTGTCTGAGGAAAAGCTTCTACTACCTGAGACAGTTTTTAGGCCAAGCTGTACTGAGATTCTGAACTCAAAAAAGAACAAAAAATAAAAGGTCTTTACGGAACTAATGAAACTGGGATGGCTATAGGTTAAAGGGTCATGCTTTATAGCTAAGACTTTCATTACAACCTCTCCGAAAACTTAATTTTAAACAACTAATTTATATATGACTTCAGAGCCACACAGAATGCAGTTACTGTCAACTTACTCATGTAAAATTCCCCCAAACAATACTGGAACATTCAGCATCAGGCATAACCAAAGCTGGGAGTCTTTCACGCTAGTGTTTTTAGGCATTTGCTGAGGTCTCTCTTTATAGAATAGGTATAAAGAATAATGGAATTAAAGAGAAATTACAGTTCACATACAGAGAGACACCCACACTATATGCTTTCAAAAGTGAGCTTCAGTTCAGTTCAGTTCAGTCACTCAGTTGTGTCCGACTCTTTGTGACCCCATGGACTGCAGCACGCCAGGCTTCCCAATCCCAGAGCCTACTCAAACTCATGTGTATCACGTTGGTGATATCCAACCACCTCATCCTCTGTCGTCCCCTTTACCTCCCACCTTCAGTCTTTCCTAGGATCAGGGTCTTTTCCAATGAGTCAGTTCTTCGCATCAGGTGGCCAAAGTATTAGAGCTTCAGCTTCAGTCCTTCCAATGAATATTCAGGACTGATTTCCTTTAGAATGGACTGGTTGGATCTCCTTGCTGTCTAAGGGACAAGAGTCTTCTCCAACACCACAGTTCAAAAGCATCAATTCCTCCGCACTCAGTTTTCTTTATAGCCCAACTCTCATATGCATACATGCTAACTGGCTGCATACCGGCCCCTCCCCGCCGGGAGGTAGAGAGGCAGGCTTGTGACAGCCACAGCTGAAAGGTAACGGGCTGCTACAATCTCAGCCCCAGAGATGACATCTTCCACCAAACTGTCAGCAGGCTCCCAGCTGCTAACCTGTCTTCCTGAGATCCTGGATGCTTGACATCCACCAGGGGGGTCGCATCCTGAGAGCAGCTCTCCAGAGGAGACACACAGCACGCCTGAGACGGCGCTCTCACGGTGCTCCCAGGAAACCGAGCGGCTGGGGCTGGGGAGGTGATTTGCCAAGCACCTGGTTGCCTGAGCTGCTCAGACCTGGGAGGGGCACAAAACACACACCCAACCCACAGAGACTGAGCCAGAACCGTGTCTGAGTGCCTTCTGTGGAGGTACAGGTCAGCAGGGGCCTGCCGCAGGGGCTCCGGGTGCAGCATGCCTGGGCGTGGCAAAGCCCTCCTGGAGGAGGTCACCATTAACCCCAACACGGAGCCACCAGAACTCACACAGGACTGGGGAAACAGACTCTTGGAGGGCACAAACAGAACCCCGTGCACACCGGGACCCAGGAGAAAGGAGCAGTGACCCCACAAGAGACCAACCCAGACTTGCCTGTGAGGGTCCAGGCACCTCCAGCAGAGCTGTGGGTTGGCGGTGGCCTGCCGCAGGGCTGGGGCACTGAGTGCAGCAGTGCCTGCCTGAGACCTTTTGAAGGAGGTCGCCATTAACTTCATTACCTCCACCATAGTTTGGCCTTAGGTCAAGCAACAGGGAGGGAACACAGCCCTGCCCATCAACAGAATACCTGATTAAACATTTACTGAACATGGCCCCGCCCATCAGAACAGGACTCAGTTTCCCCCTCAGTCAGTCTCTCCCAGCAGGAACTTTCCATAAGCCTCTTATCCCTATCCGTCAGAGGGTAGACAGAATGAAAACCACAATGACAGAAAACTAACCAAACTGATCACATGGACCACAGCCTTGTCTAGCTCAATGAAACTATGAGCCACGCCATGTAGCGCCATCCAAGACGGATGGGTCATGGTGGAGAGTTCTGACAAAACGTGGTCCACTGGAGAAGGGAATGGCAAACCTCTTCAGTATTCGTGCCTTGAGAGCCCCATGAACAGTACGAACAAATGAGCTTATGGAAACCATAAAAGCCAAGATCAGACCTGGTTACTAACTTTGAATAACGACAGGCCATTACACACTAGCACAAAAGTAGTAACTTGTGTATATAACTAAAAGGACTATAAGATATAACTCTTAGATATAATTTCCCCCTTGTCACCTGGCCTCTAGCACTCCTGAACTCTTCCTGCCCCAGATTTTCCACTAGGACCTTACCCAGTATTGTCCCTCCATGCCCTGAAAAAGATCAGGCTGAACCTGGTCATCTACTAAAGGGGCTGATAAGCTTTTATGGGCAATGTTAAGATATATAACCATCATTTACAACATCATTTCTATGGGAATATAGCAAATTTATTTTGGGAATATATGAAGAGTTAGTAGAACCTCCTAGTGATGATTCTTGATGATGAGCATGGCACATACTGAAGTGGACAGTCAATGTAATTCTCAAGATCGTGTTCATGAGGATGCAGAGTTCTACATTTAAAAACAGGTATCAGATAAGGGTGATCTACTCAAGGACTTTTCTAATATAATAGTTATTCACAGTCACTGTATTATTAAATTATGGAGTTATTAATAAGCTAATAAAAGTTGCACACTGACTTAGAGAAAAGTTTGAGATAATACAAAATTCAACTATTATAATAAGTTATTAGTGATTCAAACTCAATTAAGTTAAATGCCTCCTTATTAACTCAAGGATGGAGACTTAAAATGCACTTGTATTATTTATTCAGCGAAAGAACAGTATTTAAAATTAACATCATTTAAATTTAAAAAAAAGCCTGATTTAAAGGTTTCACTCCATTTGGTTTCCTGCATCAGGGCTTTAATACATGAATTCTATTTACCCCATTTACACATATTGTGCTTCCCATACGGATCAGCTGTAAAGAATCCACCTGCTAATGCAGGACACGTGGGTTTGATCCCTGGGTAAGGAAGATCCCCTAAGGAGGAAATGGCAACCCACTCCACTGTTCTTGCCTAGAAAAATAACCCCATGGACAGAAAAGCCTGGCGGGCTCCAGTCCACGGGGTCTCAAAGAGGAGGACACAACTGAGTGACTGAGCACGTGCTAAGCTGCTTCAATCAGGTCCGACTCTTTGAGACTCTGTGGACTGCAGCCCTTCAGGCCCCTCTGTCCATGGGATTCTCTAGGCAAGAATACGGGAGTGGACTGCCATTCCCTCTCCAGGGGATCTTTCTGACCCAGGGATGGAAGACGTGTTTCTTGCATCTACTTGCACCGGTACCCGTGTTCTTTACCACCAGCACCACCTGGGAAGCCCTAGCCACACACACACACACACACGCAGTAAAAACTGTCTATGACAACTATGTCTAAACCAATAGATTAATAACTAGTATAAACTTGGACAACATGCATAAGAATGGAAGACAGCCTAGGTTCAATTCCTTAGGTGCTACCGCCTTCTCCCTGAGGATCTTGAGCAAATAGTCTTGGTCTGTTCACCTTTAAAATGAGAGTAACTGGCCTAAGTAGCTATCTCATAGAATGATTAAAGGAAACAATCTA
This sequence comes from Oreotragus oreotragus, assembly GCA_006410675.1. Classification (NCBI taxonomy): domain Eukaryota; kingdom Metazoa; phylum Chordata; class Mammalia; order Artiodactyla; family Bovidae; genus Oreotragus; species Oreotragus oreotragus. The sequence goes on from SJYX01006461.1 coordinate 49,203, forward strand.
TATACTTATAACACAGCTTGGCGTATACAGGCATGCTGGTCTGCTTCCAGACCACTGCAATAAAGTATCTCAATAAGGCAAGTCACATGTCTTTTTCGGTTGCCATAAACATATGTTTATGTTTACACCATACTGTAGTCTATTAAATGTTTAAAAAGCAATGTGCATACCCTAATCCACTGTGCTACCTGGGAAGCCCAATTAGAAAATACTTTATTGCTAAAAAGTGCTAACCATCATCTGGGCCTTCAGCCAGTAGTAGTGGTAGTAATATCAAAGATCATTGATCACAGGTCACCATGACAAACATAACAATGAAAAAAATTTGGAATACTGGGAGAATTACCCTAAGAAACAGGAAATGAGCAAATGCTGGTGGAAAATGGCACCAACAGACTTGCTCTACACAGGACTGCCAACAGACCTTCAATTCATTGTAAACAAAAAATTAAAATGAAGCAGTATCTACAAAGTGCAGTAAAACAAGGTATGCCTGAAATACTCAAAACTCAGGCATTACTAGGTTTCCATGCCTACTGTATAGACTGTCAACCCTTCAGTTACCGTGGTCTGTGTCACTCTAGCGCAAACCCTCCCAGTGGCTTCCTATCATAACTGGAATAAATTTCAAGTCCCTGCCTTGGACCTGCATGATCTGGCTTCTCCTCATCTCTCAAACCTCACTGCCAGCCGAGACACATCTGTGCCGGCTGTGCCTTCTGCTTCAGATACCCTCCTCGAGGGTTCTAGCTTCACTTCATCTAGTTTTCTGTCTATGCGTCACAATGGAAAGATTTCTCCTAAAAACTCCATTCAAAAGCTCTTTCTGCCACCCCTTTCATTAGCTCTTTACCGCCTTATCTGCTCTATTTCTCTTTACACTTATAAGTAGTACTGGATATCACATTACAGATGTATTTATCCATCTGCTTTTTATCTGCCCCACCTTACAGTTGGGCAGATACTGTACACATGTTTACATAGCTTACAGTGTAAGCTCCATGAGGTCAAGGAATGCAGCTTATACCTAGCTATATCCTAAGTCTCTAAAACACTGCCTGCATTTAGGAGCTTCTCAACAAATAACTGTCAACCAACCAAATTAAATAACTAAACAGGATATAAGAATGCATCACAGATGGTCAATCTCCATAAAGGGTTTATAGTCTTTTAGAGAAGGAGAATGCAACCCACTCCAGTATTTTTGCCTGGAGAATCACATGGACAGGGGAGTCTGGCAGGCTGCAGTCCATAGGGTCACATAGAGTCAGACACCACTGAAGAGACTTAGAAGGAGGGACAGTCACAATGACTATGAGTTTGTTATGCTTGCCTGTTGTTATTTACTTGCTAAGTCACGTCTGACTCTTTTGTGACCTCATGGACTGTAGCCCACCAGGCTCCTCTGTCCATGGGATTTTCCAGGCAGGAATACTGAAGTTGCCACTTCCTTCTCCAGGAGATCTTCCCGACCCAGGGATCGAACCCACACATCTCCCGCATTGGCAGGCAGATTCTCCACCAACTGAGCCACCACGGTCATTTTAAACTTTAAAGTGATTGCTTTGATCCTTTGGTCAGAAAGACCCCCTAGAGGAGGGCACGGCAACCCACTCCAATATTCTTGCCTGGAAAATTCCGTGAACAGAGGAGCCTGGTGAGTTACAGTTCAAAGAGCTGCAGAGAGTCGGACACAACTGAAGTGACTTAGCATGCATGCAGGTCATTTTAAACTTTAAAGTGATTGCTTTGATCCTTTGGTCAGAAAGACCCCCTAGAGGAGGGCACGGCAACCCACTCCAATATTCTTGCCTGGAAAATTCCGTGAACAGAGGAGCCTGGTGAGTTACAGTTCAAAGAGCTGCAGAGAGCCGGACACAACTGAAGTGACTTAGCGTGCATGCAGAGCAGAATTCCATTTGCCTGAGCTAGTCAAGACTAATGTACAGTTGTAATCTGGCTGCATCGCCTTTCTAGTCATTTTATCATCTCAACAGGTGATTGAAAAGCCCTAATTCTACCCACTGATTTTACTGAGAGCCTAGACTCACATTCCTGAAGTCCAGTTGGTCACATAAATTTAACCTTCACTGAAGCAAAGGAATAAGATAGCTTTCTTTCCCATTTCTATGTAACCCCCAGGCTTTCTTTGATCCTTCACAAAGAGAGGAGCACGTAGCAAAAAAAAAAAAAAAAAA
>SJYX01006461.1:51729-66415 GCA_006410675.1 Oreotragus oreotragus
GGGTGGGGGGTGGGGTGGGCGGAGAAAGTATCAGATTTAGAAGACGCCCTGTCTCCTAAATTGTGAAGCCTTTGAATGTTTATATGCTGTTTTTAGAAAGGTCAATCCCAGGGGTAAACGTAGCTAGATCAATGGAAAGATTTTGAAAACTTCTTTCCATCAGGATCAAAGATAGCAATTCAGTTAATGGAAACAACTTGTGTAAAGGGTCAGAGTCAAAGCCATTCATTTATTTATTTTTTTAAGTTTTCCAAATTAAGGCAAGACGATGGTTCAATGTTTTCAGTTCAGTTTAGTCACTCAGTCGTGTCCGACTCTGCAACCCCATGAATCGCAGCACGCCAGGCCTCCCTGTCCATCACCAACTCCTGGAGTTCACTCAAACTCACGTCCATCAAGTCGGCGATGCCATCCAGCCATCTCATCCTCGGTCGTCCCCTTCTCCTCCTGCCCCCAATCCCTCCCAGCATGAGTCTTTTCCAATGAGTCAACTCTTCGCATGAGGTGGCCAAAGTACTGGAGTTTCAGCTTTAGCATCACTCCTTTAAAGGAAATCCCAGGGTTGATCTCCTTCAGAATGGACTGGTCTGCAGTGGATCTCCTTGCAGTCCAAGGGACTCTCAAGGGTCTTCTCCAACACCACAGTTCAAAAGCATCAATTCTTCACAGTCCAACTCTCACATCCATACATGACCACTGGAAAAACCATAGCCTTGACTAGACGGACCTTTGTTGGCAAAGTAATGTTTCTGCTTTTCAACATGCTATCTAGGTTGGTCATAACTTTTCTTCCAAGGAGTAAGCGTCTTTTAATTTCATGGCTGTTTTACACCTTCAATATTAGTTTGAGGTGCATTTCACATGCAGAGACATATGTGTGTGTCAGGGACTTGCATAAACCTGGCTTTATTGTTCTCTGGCTTGTGTTAAGTGGCTCATGGCCTTGAGCATGTTCTTACCTCTCTGCTTCTTCAGGTTTCTCATTTATAACAGTGTTGTATGTTATATAACAGTATGTATATCTCATACTGCCTGGCACATAATAAGTACTGGACAAATGCAGAGCATTAAATCTATCCATTTTGTATCTAGAATTTCCTACTCTTTCCTGATAATCATATTCTCCTTCTTCCTTTTAATAACAAAACTATTCAGTTTTAGCTGAATGCCTGGTTGCCCAGTAAGTCCACACTTCCAGTTAGGTGTGAACACATGTCTAATTCCTTGGGCAGGAAGGGTGTGTGCAGCTTCTCTGAAAGGCAGGGACTTGCCCTTCTGGCTCTCCTCCCTCAGGCTGGACCCTGGGAGCACTGACTGTGTGACCAAATCCACACACGACCCCCAAGGGCGAGGAGCTTGGGAGAGAGCTGGAACTGAGACCCTGAGACCCTGCACCTTCCACCTCCCTGGGCCCCTCACATATGCTGGGACTTCTGTGTTTGAGAAAATAAACTTCTGTCCAAGTTATAACTGCTTCTGTTGAAGTGGCAAACCAATACAATAACTAACGCTAGCATATTTACTCAATTTTAAATTAAGTAGGTTTATAGCCAGCCATCTTGATAGCTAGTCATTCTCTTCCATATTAACGAGCAATTACTTGATGCCAAATCCTTGTTAGGAAAAGACACCCTCCTCCTGCCCAAATTATAACAGTTGGCAGGTCACAGGCAGTCTCTGGGTCCTAGCAATTTCCAGGCAAGATACCAGCAGTTTTCCAGGGAGGGGGGCCTGGAAAGGTCACGAGGTCAGAGCACAGGGGAAGGAGGGGCTCACACAGCTGAGCAACCATCTGACTCACACTGGGGCCGGGCACGTAAGACTCCACCTGGCAGGTCCACCTACCAGTCTGAGGTAGTTCTGCAGCATATGAAGAGGGATCATAGACGCGTAGGTCACACTACTGAGGCAGCCCTCCCGAGGCCCTGAGAGAACGAAACACACACGTTCATGTCAACGGTAAGAATGATCAAAACCTAACAGAGCTGAATGTAAGACACTAGATGGTTACTGATGTCTGTAGGCAGGCTGACATGTGGCCAAGAGGAACCAGTGTGCCTTTACCGTCGTGAAGATGCTGTGGCACCTTGGACTGGCTGAGAAACAGCCCCTGCCGTGACTCCCAAGAGTTCCTCAGCTGGCCTCACCTCCCCCAGGGGAGCCCACCATGCCCTGTCAATCACGGCCAGGGCCTTCAGATCCAGGTTCCAATGCTGTAGCTTGTATCTTCTCTGATAGCTGGACTCAATATTCTACTGCTTATAAGCCATGTATAATACCAATCCTCAGAAGTTCTAGCTTTGCCAGCATCAATGTACAGGTGCATTCCCAAATTCTAACCCCCCGCTTCCACCCCCTTCTGTGTGCTGCCACTCTAACATGGTGTCGAGTCTGAAGGAATTTTCTGGAATGGTCTCAGGCTTAAAAAAAAAAAAAAAAACTTAGGCCAAATAATAAAATAAAACTTTATTAGTTGAAACTGAATTTTTAAAAGCTCCATTCCCAAACCTAGGAAATACAAGATAAAATCAGTAGTCTTTTAGCATCAAGGGCTGGGAAACTGAAAATTCCTATACTACTTAATAGCTGCACACACTCAGAATAGAACATCAATCTCTCTGAGCCTCAGTTTCCTTATACATGAAATGAGGATGAACAGATACACCTATCTTAATTACGCTGCTGTAAGGATTACATGAACTGATACTTGTCATGTACTGTAAACAACAGGCCCAAGCACACAGTAGATGCTCACTGAAGATTAGCTTGTACCATAATAATCACATTCGTCATACGTTGTACTTGACAGCAAGAAGACATTTCTCTTAACATGGTATCTGTCACTCTCTTATCAGCACATCAGCTTTTTCCTAATGAGAAATGCAGTCAGAGTTGCAGCAATCAATGATCAGAACAGACATCATCACAGGTGTCAGAAACATGGCTATTGATGTTTCTTCTCCGTAATCAAATATTTCAAAGAAAATCTAACTACTCAGCGTGGGAGTCACGCACGCATGGCTTGGGGACACAGGACAGAATCATGACTCATGAAACACTCATGAGGCAAACTCTCTCAATGTTGCCTTGGTTTGGAATATCCTTACCTGACAGAAGCACAGTGGCCTGCTCTGCTTTATTCGTTCTCATGAAGTCCCACGGGGACTGGGTGAAGCTCTGGCCCGCTGACCACGGCACATTTCCTAGTTCAAAACAAGGTAAAAGGAAACGTCAAGAGATGCTTAAAAGGAATTCTTACAAGAGTCAATGTACACTTTCCTGTGTGACCCTGAAGGACTCTAGAGCTTGGACTGTCAGAGACACAGACTATGCAAAGGGTCACACAAAGGGTTAACTCCAGCGTACCTTTCACTGAGAGTCAGTGGGAGGCCTTCAAGCCATAGGGATTGAACAAAATCTGGAGAGTGCAAACATAAACAATGTGTCCAGGGTGTAGTTTTTAAGAACAAAGGAGATGACACCCTTCCATGGTTCTTCCAGTGCCTGCTTCACAAAGCTGGAGCACTTTGAATGAGCCAAGAGATCCTTTATGATCTGGTCCCTGACACCCTTTCCAACACATTTTTGGATTCACAGGCAACTTCAGGGGCTCAGAATAAATCAAATCTTTCACAGTTTGGGCTCTCTGCTCATTCTTGCTCAGAAAAAAAGGCCCTGCTTTGAAAGTGTCCAGGAGCAGTCATAAGCACTTACATTCATCCCTTCCTTCCATAGATCAATTCCTAAATGCCTATCCTCAGCATCCCCCCAAAATGCATACATAGCTCACCTGTAACTCACTGTTTCTCTGTTGCCCTTGGTCCCTTTAATCCAGTTTAGGTTACTGATACAGTAAAGTTTCTCGTATACATACATATTAACAGTGTTATAGAGGCATACCTCCTTTTATTGCACTTTGCTTTTTTGCATGTCGCAGATATTGTTATCTACAAACTGAAGGCTCTTGATCCTGCGTGGATCAAGTCTATCAGTGCCATTTTTCCAACAGCCCATTTGCTCACTTTGCGCCTCTGTCACATTTTTGGTAATTCTCACAATATTTCAAATGTTTTCACTCTCATTATATATGTTATGGTGATCTGTGATCAGTGATCTTTGATGTTACTATTGCAAAATGATTATAACTTGCTGAAGGTTCAGATGATGACAAGCACTTTTTAGCAAAAGTTTTAAATTTAGTATTTTTTTTATACATTGCTACTGTACACTTAATAAACTGCAGCACATTGTAAGTAATTTTTATTTGCACTGAGAAACCAAAAAATACATGTGACTTGATTTATATTGGGAAACTTTTATTGCTGTGGTCTGGAGCTGAACTTGCAGCATCCCTGAGGTATGCCTGTCATTACCAATCATCAAGTGGCCACAGCCAGGTAGCAAACTAAAGACCTGGCCCACAGAACTCGATGATTTTTAGATGAAATGCTACTTGGGTGCCCAAGTACTCAGGGACAAGAACGAACACCAGAACAGACTGGCCTTCGCACCCACTGCTCACAGAAGCACGCGGATCTGACGGTGGTGAAAAACCACCTGCCTTCCCCCAGTTTCTGGATTAACTGGATGAGGGTTGATGATGGAGGGCCTTTTCCTTCAAAGCAGGGCTGTGCTGACTTCGTTTATTGGAAGTCAGAAGAACCACAGATCCTTGGGCAGACCTACACTTTAAATAACACTGCACCTGAGGGCAAATGAGGTCCTGAGAATCATTTGACTTCTTTTCTAAATGATATTTCTAAAATGATGTAATAATTCTGTAATCATCATTCTAAGATCATAACAATCTATAAAATTAAGTTGTGAATAGTCTGCTGTGTGGATCACAATAAACTGTGGAAAATTCTGAAAGAGATGGGAATACCAGACCCCCTAACCTGCCTCTTGAGAAACCTATATGCAGGTCAGGAAGAAACAGAACAACAGACTGGTTCCAAATAGGAAAAGGAGTACATCAAGGCTGTATATTGTCACCCTGCTTATTTAACTTATATGCAGAGTTCATCATGAGAAACACTGGGCTGGAAGAAGCACAAGCTGGAATCAAGATTGCCAGGAGAAATATCAATCACCTCAGATATGCAGATGACACCACCCTTATGGCAGAAAGTGAGGAGGAGCTAAAAAGCCTCTTGATGAGAGTGAAAGAGGAGAGTGAAAAAGTTGGCTTAAAGCTCAACATTCAGAAAATGAAGATCATGGCATCTGGTCCCATCACTTCATGGGAAATAGATGGGGAAACAGTGGAAACAGTGTCAGACTTTATTTTTTTGGGCTCCAAAATCACTGCAGATGGTNTGATGAGAGTGAAAGAGGAGAGTGAAAAAGTTGGCTTAAAGCTCAACATTCAGAAAATGAAGATCATGGCATCTGGTCCCATCACTTCATGGGAAATAGATGAGGAAACAGTGTAAACAGTGTCAGACTTTATTTTTTTGGGCTCCAAAATCACTGCAGATGGTGACTGCAGCCATGAAATTAAGACGCTTATTCCTTGGAAGAAAATTTATGACCAACCTAGATAGCATACTGAAAAGCAGAGACATTAGTTTGCCAACTAAGGTCTGTCTAGTCAAGGCTATGGTTTTTCCAGTGATCATGTATGGATGTGAGAGTTGGACTGTGAAGAAAGCTGAGTGCTGAAGAATTGATGCTTTTGAACTGTGGTGTTGGAGGAGATTCTTGAGAGTCCCTTGGACTGCAAGGAGATCCAACCAGTCCATTCTAAAGGAGATCAGTCCTGGGTGTTCTTTGGAAGGAATGATGCTAAAACGGAAACTCCAGTACTTTGGCCATCTCATGCAAAGAGCTAACTCATTGGAAAAGACTCTGATGCTGGGAGGGATTGGGGGCAGGAGGAAAAGGGGATAACAGAGGATGAGATGGCTGGATGGCATCACCGACTCAATGGACATGAGTTTGAGTGAACTCCGGGAGATGGTGATAGACAGGGAGGCCTGGCGTGCTGCGATTCATGGGGTCGCAAAGCGTCGGACAGGACTGAGCGACTGACCTGAACTGAATCCGCTTCAAAAATGAGTGGATCTATATGTTTTCAAAGTGATTTAGGGGATATGCCTGAACAGAATGAAACACTTTCTAATATAAGCTGATACATTAATCACATGCTGAAACTTGCCCTTTCTTCAATTTTGACTCTTCTTTTGCAACACGGTGCTATTGAAAATACACAGACCTTCCTATCAGACAGACTGGGATTTGAGAATTGACTGCTTTGTTCCTTAGCTGTGTGACCTCAGGCAAGTTGTCTTGTAACTAGTTATCTGTAAATGAGCCTGCTGTAAGGACTCAGTGAGGTCTGTATATAAATATAGCTCCTAGGACAGTCCTGACACCACAGGAGATTCCCCATAGAGGTCAGATCTTCTAGGTCAACAGCAAAGAGAGTAACCAGAACAGCTAGCATTTATAGTGCATGTATTATGCTCACCAGAAGGCACATCTTATCTTTTTAAATTCTTCGGAGTCCCATCAAACAGAAACAACCAGTTATCACCCCGACTCCTCCCAAGTGGAAGGCTTGACGACATCTTCATTATAGTGCTTCCTCTAACTCTCGTCTGAAGGTAAGGTGTTCCTGCTCTACTAAATCTCTGGTACAGTCCAAGTACAAACTTGGAGCTGTGTTCAGAGCTTGTGCATTAGCAAGCAGCTGAAATGGGGTTAGTTTCTTGCATTTATCAAATAGCAAGTGCAATCACAAAGCCTCATCAAGGGCTTTCATGTTCTTCACTCTCTGGGTATTATTTGAGGTGTAAAAGCATCTTTATACCAACAGGCAACATTATGTAATGGCTGCATTATGAACACTCAAGGTTTTCAGCGCCAGCAGCTGCCACAAGTGAGCTTTGAATGTATTTAATCAATGAACTATGAATCAAGTTAGGGAGCCCATAAACATAAATAAACCCAGAAATTTAACTTTCCCTTCATTGCAGGACTGCTGATACCTAATGTGATGGATTGCACACTGCTTGCACTGAGGCCAATGCTGGAGTCGGTGGTGTTATTAAACGTCACGTCTTCCAGGCTCCACCATCCATCAGAAGAGATTGCTTGGAAATGGTTTGTCAGAGCTTGACTCACTGCTTTTGAAAAATCATCCCAGGATGTCTGTTTGCGAATATTTAAAGCACATATTGTGTTTTCACATTCAAAGTCATCGGCACCGTAATTGCCTGGTTCAATCTCACCCACTGAAATCCTTAAGGGTATTTTAAGAGCATCTGTTGGAAGAAAAAAAAAAAATTAGGGAAAAGAAATTCTGATAGGAAGTAAACCGGCAAAAATTTTACACAAAAAAGGAACAGATATAAACATTTTGAAAACAAAGCAAAGGACAGCCTTCCTTTGTAAACATCGAATGAATATTTGTTTATTGGAGTAAATTTTGGTCTCCCAATCTCTTCATAGTTTCTTTGGAGTCATGTTGCTTGAGGTCTTTATCTTTGTCTATTTGGCCGGTCTACTTCCTGATACCTCTGCTTGGCAAGATTCTCATATTCTTTCAAAAAGTGTCGTAGAAAACTGGAGCCCTCTCTTGACCCTGAACTCTCAACTGTCCTTTCTCCTCATCTTCCTTGAAAACATCATGAAGAAGAGGGGTTATTGCTGAATAGGTCAGTGTGCTGAGGACAGTGGCTTCAGGCTCATACAGACTTTGGGCTTGGCCTCAGGATCACCTTCTACTAGCCATGTGTCCTTGCCTTACATGCTCTATGCCCCAATTTCTCTATAAAATGGAAGGAAGGCACAAGTGAGTTGCTATGAAGATTAAATGAATCTGTGTTTGGAGGGGCTTTAACACACTACTTGTATAACACATTATCTGTTAACACACTATCTTACAAGAACTAGTAGGTACTTGATAAATGGTGAACAGTGCAGTAGAAGCTTTTAAAATAATCCTTCCAATCTCTCTGTGATACCAACTGAGGTATTCCCCCAGGTGGGCAAGACCCCACGTACTTCTGTTCTCATGAACTGAATGATATGCAAGAGCCACTTGTCTTTCGTCCCAATCTTCATGTCTGTTGAACACAAACTATAATTAGTAAATTAAATATTCCAGATACTGAAGAAATGAGTTCCTACTTCTAGAAAATGAGAACACTTTTTAGACTGAACAAGGAGCTGCTATAAAATTTTTAATACGACATGGACGAGACGGCTAAATAAAATTAGAAAAAAATTTAATTGTCTTGAGACAGACATTGTCATTAGTTTGCTTCATAAATATGTTTAAATCCTCAAACACTAGAAACCACAGATGAAACATTAAAGGTGTGATCTGTTCAAGTAAGACTACATGGCACTTCGATCAGGAGAACCATATTAATATGAAGAGCTTCACCTAAAAGTTGATGAAAGAAAGAAAAAAATTTAATTGTCTTGAGACAGACATTGTCATTAGTTTGCTTCATAAATATGTTTAAATCCTCAAACACTAGAAACCACAGATGAAACATTAAAGGTGTGATCTGTTCAAGTAAGACTACATGGCACTTCGATCAGGAGAACCATATTAATATGAAGAGCTTCACCTAAAAGTTGATGAAAGAATTACTTGGAGTGTTTTAAATTAAAACAAAATGTTTAAAAACATGTTATTTTTATGCTCCCCTTCTTAAACTTTTCTTCTTTTTCCATTAACTGGCCAACTTGTTGTTCAGTTCTTAGGTCTTATCTGACTCACTGTGACCCCAAGGACTGTAGTATGCCAGGCTCCTCTGTCCTAAACTATTTCTCAGACTTTGATCAAATTCATGTCCATTGAGTCAGTGATGCTATCTAAACATCTTATCCTCTTGCCACCGCTTTCTCTGTTTGCCTTCAATCTTTTCCAGCATCAGGCTTCTCTTGTGGCTCAGCTGGTAAAGAATATGCCTGCAATGAGGGAGACCTGGGTTCGATCCCTGGGTTGGGAAGATCCCCTGGAGAAGGCAGAGGCTATCCACTCCAGTGTTCTGGCTTGGAGAAATTTCATGGACGCTATAGTCCATGGGGTTGCAAAAAGTCGGACACGGCTGAGCAACTTTCACTTTCACTTTCCCTGCATCAGGGTCTTTTCCAGTGAGTCAGCACTTCTCATCAGGTGGTCAAATATTGGAGCTTCAGCATCAGTCCTTGCAATGAATATTCAGGGCTGACTTCCTCTAGGATTGACTGGTTTGATCTTTGGGCAGTCCAAGGGACTCTCAAGAGTCTTCCACAGCACCACAGCTGGAAAACATCAATTCTTTGGCACTCAGCCTTTTTTATGGTCCAACTCTCACATCCATACGTGACTTTTGGGAAAACCATAGCTTTCATTCTATGGACAAAGTGATGTCCCTGCTTTCTAATACACTGTCTAGGTTTGTCATAGCTTTCCTTCCAAGGAGCACACATCTTTTCATGACTGCAGTCACCGTCTATAGTGATTTTGGAGCCCAAGAAAATAAAGTTTCTAACTGCTTCCAAAAGGACCAGATGTCATGGTCTTATTTTTTTGAATGTTGAGTTTTAACCCAGTTTTTTCACTTTCCTCTTTCACCCTCATCAAGAAGCCCTTTAGATCCTCTTCACCTTCTGCCACTGCAATTAGAGTTCTATCCTCTGCATAACTGAGCTTATTGATATTTCTCCTGGCAGTCTTGATTCCAGCTTGTGATCCATCCAGCCCAGCATTTTGCATGATGTACTCTGCATGTGTACATGCTAAGGTGCTTCAGTTTTGTCTGACTCTTTGTGACCTCATGGACTAGAGCCTGCCAGGCGCCTCTGTCCATGGGATTCTCCAGGCAAGAACACTGGAATGGGTTGCCATGCCCTCTTATAGAGATAGAACCCCTATCTCTTATGTCTTTTGCATTGACAGGCAGGTTCTTTACCATTAGTGCCACCTGGGAAGCCCAGTACTGTGAAAAGAAGTTAAATAAGCAGGGTGACAATATATAGCCTTGACGTACTCCTTTCTCAATTTTGAACCAGTCAACTACTCTGTGTCCGGTTCTAACTGATGCTTCTTGACCTGCATACCGGTTTCTCAGCAGACAGGTAAGGGAGTCTGGTACTCCTCACTCTTAAGAAGTTTTAACAAACTGTTGGGATCCACACAGTCAAAGACTTAACATACTCAATGAAGCAGAAATAGATGCTTTTTCAGGAATTCCCTTGATTTTTCTATGATCCAAATGATATTGGCAATTTGGTCTCTGGTTCCTCTGCCTTTTCTAAATCCAGATTATACATCTGGAAGTTTTCGGTTCACATACTGTTGAAGCCTAGCTTGAAGAATTTTGAGAATAACCTGCAAAATGAGGGCAACTGTGTTTGAATATCTTTGGCATTGCTCTTCTCTGGGATTGGAATGAAAACTAACCTTTCTAGTCCTATGGCCACTTCTGAGTTTTCCAAATTTGTTGACATACTGAATGCACCCCTTCAACAGCATATTTTTTTTAGGATTTTAAGTAGCTCAACTGGAATTCCTTCACCTCTACTAGCTTTGTTCATAGTAATGCTTCCTAAGGCCCACTTGATTTCACACTCCAGGATGTCTGGCTGTAGGTGAGTTACCACACCATAGTGGTTATCCGGGTCATTAAGATCTTTCTTGTACAGTTCTTTGGTGTATTCTTACCCCCTCTTCTTAATCTCTTCTGCTTCTGTTAGGACCTTACCATTTCATGCACCATCCTCACATGAAATGTTCCCTTGATATTTCCAAGTTTCTTGAAGTGATCTCTGGTATTTCCCATTCTATTGTTTACTTCTTTGCACTGTTCATTTATGAAAGGCTTCTTATCGTTCCTTGCTATTCTCTGGAATTCTGCATTCAGTTGGGTATATCTTTCCTTTTCTCCTTTGCCTTTCACTTCTCTTCTTTTCTCAGCTATTTGTAAAGCCTCCTCAGACAACCACTTTGCCATCCTGCATTTCTTTTTCTTTGGTATTGTTTTGATCACTAACTCCTGTACAATGTTATAAACCTCAGTCCATAGTTCTTCAGACACTCTATCAGATCTACCCCTTTGAAGCTAGTGGTCAGCATCACTGTATAATCATAAGGGATTTGATTTAGGTCATACCTGAATGGCTTAGTGGTTTTCCCTACTTTCTTCAATTTAAGCCTGAGCTTTGCAATAAGAAGCCCATGATCCGAGCCACAGGCAGCTCCAGGTCTTATTTTATTTTTTTGCTGACTATATAGAGCTTCTCCATCTTGGTCTGTGAAGAACATAACAAATCTGATATTGGTATTGACCACCTGATGATGTCCATGTATGGTCATCTCTTGGGTTGCTGGAAAATGGTATTTGCTATGACCAGTGTGTTCTCTTAAGAAAACTCATTAGCCTTTGCCCTGCTTCTTTTATTTTGTACCCTAAGGCCAAACTTGTCTGTTATTCTGGGTCTCTCTTGACTTCCTACTTTTGCATTCAAATTCCCTATGATGAAAAGACATCTTTTTTTCGGTGTTAGTTCTAGAAAGTCTTGTAAGTCTTCATAGAAGCAGTCAACTTTAGTTTCTTCTGCATCAGTAGTTGGCACACTGACTTGGATTACTGTGATGTTGAATGGTTTGCTTTGGAAATAAACCAAGATCATTCTATCATTTCTGAGATTGTACCGAAGTATTGCATATTGGACTCTATGAGGGCTATTCCATTTCTTCTAAGTGATTCTTGCCCACAGTAGTAGATACAATGGTTGTCTGAATTAAATTTGCCCATTCTTATCCATTTTAGTTCACTGATTCCTAAGATGTTGATGTTCAATCTTGCCATCTCCTGCTTGACCACATCCAATTTACCTTGATTCATGGACCTAACATTCTAGGTTCCTATGCAGTATTGTTCTTTACTGCATCAGACTTTACTTGCAACGCCAGACACATCCACAACTGAGCATCATTTCCGCTTTGGCCCAGACATCTCATTCTTTCTGGAGCTGTTAGTAATTGCCCTCTGCTCTTTCTCGGTAGCATACTGGACATCTTCTGACACAGAGGGCTCATCTTCTGGTGTTATATCTCTTTGCCTCTTCATACCATTGATTGGGTTCTCTTGGCAAAAAATACTGGAGTGGGTTGTCACTTCAGTGGACCACGCTTTATCATAACTCTTCACTATGACCCGTTTATCTTGGGTGGCCCTGCATGGCAAGGCTCATGGCTTCACTGAGTTATGCAAGCCCTTTCACCACAAGAAGGCTATGATCCACGAAGGGGAAATGACCAACTACTAGATTTTATTTTCGGTCTTTCCTCAACAGCTTCCAACATAACTGATCTCTCTGCTCTTCAGTACACTCCTCATGGATTTCCTCACACCTCACTGGTCATCCTCTAATGTTGCTCCTTTGCTGGCCCCTTCCCTTTTTGCAGACTTCTTAATAATAGAGCCTGGCAAGCCTCATTTATTTCTCTTATTTTTTCTATCTGTGTTCACTGCCTTCATAACCTAATCCAGTTCCATGACTTTAAAAACTATCTCTAGATGGCTGACTCTCAGATGTGTAAACCCAGCTCATACCCATCTTCACAATTCTTGCAGATCTGATACCTCCTACAGAGACACCCTAACAGATGTCTCAAATTCATAATTCAAAATGTAACTCCTGATCTTTGTCGACAAAATCAGCTTCCCCAAAGCCTTTCCCTTGACAGCGGAGGGCAACGCTATACTGCCAGTTGTTCAGGCTGAAAATCTTGGGAGTTATCCATAAATCCCCTCTCTCGTACTTCACAGTCAGTCATTAGGAAGTTCTGTTGGCCTATCCTTAGCTATATCCAGAACCCACATATCCTTATCTACTACGGTCTTGAACTGAGAAGTCATTACTGGCTACATTAGGCCTGTGACTTCGTAGTTGATTTTTGACAAAGCAGTCGGAGATACCACTATAATGTATACCATTCTTATTAGGGACATTGCCAGGACTCGTTTTTACAATTGTTATGAGATTCCTTTGATTTATCTTTTCTTAGTAAGCATTTAAACAATTTTTTTGGAATATAGTTGATTTACAATGTTGTATTAGTTAGAAGCTCACTTTTGTCTAATAAATAGATAAAAGCAAATTTTAACATGAAGTAGCTAACAAATATCTTTTTTTAATAGGGTAGGAATGCTTATAATGTTCCTAAATTTAAAAATGACAAAAATTCATAAAGAAAAGTGTACACCAGGTCCCATCACGGCTGTGCTCAAACACTGAGGTGGCCACCTTAAGTCCCCAGACAGCCCCACCCTCCTCCATCCTGTAAGTTCTTCGACTTGTCTTCTTGCTTCCTTCCCTCACTCATTCCAACCCAGGCATTCGGCCCTGAGTGCCCTTCCTCAGACACCCAGATAGGCTCCTCCTTGTTAGGGCTTCAGTCCACCTGATGCTCTGCCTGCAAAGTTCTTAACCTGAGAGATCCTCAGAGATACCCCTTCCTCACCTCCAAGTGTTTGCTCAGATGTCTTGGTGCTGAGGCTGCCTGCCTATCATTTTAAAAACTGAAACCCACCCTTTCACTCTCCAGCCCTCTTAGTCTTTTATGTAGCACATATTACCATCTCACATACTATATCATGAATCATTTCTTATGTTTATTGTTCATATTCTGTCTCAATATTAGAAGGTAAGCTCAAGACCACTCTTGAGAGAGCTGGCTGACGGGAAGGGGTGAGTGATAATCCTGACATAAGAGGTCGTACTATTTCATCTGATCCACCACTCTAGGTCGGTAGGTGCCCAATATGCTACTGCATATCAGTGGAGAAATAACTTCAGAAAAAATGAACGGATGGAGCCAAAGCAGAAACAACACTCAGTTGTGGATGTGATAGGTGACAGAAGCAAAGTCTGATGCTGTAAACAGCAATACTGCATAGGAACCTGGAATGTTAGTTCCATGAATCTGGGCAAACTGGAAGTGGTCAAACAGGAGATGGCAAGAATGAACGTCGACATTCTAGGAATCAGCGAACTAGATGGACTGGAATGGGTGAATTTAACTCAGATGACCATTATACTACTATTGTGGGCAGGAATCCCTTAGAAGAAATGGAGTAGCCATCATGGTCAACAAAAGAGTCTGAAATGCAGTACTTGGATGCAATCTCAAAAACGACAGAACAGAATGATCTCTGTTCGTTTCCAAGGCAAACCATTCAATATCACAGTAATCCAAGTCTATGTCCCAGCCAGTAGTGCTGAAGAAGCTGAACCTGAATGGTTCTATGAAGACCTACAAGACCTTTTAGAACTAACACCCAAAAAAGATGTCCTTTTCATTACAGGGGACTGGAATGCAAAAGTAGGAAGTCAAGAAACACCTGGAGTAACAGGCAAATTTGGCCTTGGAGTACGGAATGAAACAAGGAAAAGGCTAATAGAGTTTTGCCAAGAGAACGCACTGGTCATAGCAAACACGCTCTTCCAACAACAAAAGAGAAGACCCTACACATGGACATCACCAGATGGCCAACACCAAAATCACACTGATTATATTCTTTGCAGCCAAAGATGGAGAAGCTCTATACAGTCAACAAAAACAAGACCAGGAGCTGACTGTGGCTCAGATCATGAACTCCTTATTACCAAATTCAGACTCAAATTGAAGAAAGTAGGGAAAACCTCTAGACCATTCAGGTATGACCTAAATCAAATC
>SJYX01006461.1:70884-98327 GCA_006410675.1 Oreotragus oreotragus
TGTTTCTATAGCAGTTAGTGTTCAATGGAAGTTAAGAAGAGAATGAGAAAACTGAAGCTGCATCAGTATCTTTCCCACAGTCCCAGAGGCCCCTGCATTGCAGATGCAGGACAAGCAATGCAGCTGCACAGGGCACTCACTCAGATTCTCCAGCAGGTGCTTGCAGTCATCAGTAGCAACATCGTGTGCGGTCCGGTTACACTTATCTCTTCTTTCCGGCTCCAGCCCTCCGTGCCTACACAAGACTTCTAGGCAGTTCTGTGAAGACAAGAACTCCATTACCTCCTGTCCAAATGAATCAACTCAAGTGAAAACTCCAAGGGAAGATTCAGTGGCCTGTAGCAAGCTAATCAGGAATTCTCAATCAGAAAGCTTATTTCTTTTCCAACAACCCAAATATACATATTAATCTAAACACTGTCTCCAAGTGAAAAGCAAAGAGGGCTTCATTTACATGTGATTCACAAGATCAAAACACTGCTGCTCTCAGAACAGTCTCTTAGGTTTCAAGTGAAAAAACTGGCTTACTAATCACTCAGTTTGCAGAGTGCCGTTAAGGAATAAAGACTTGGGCAGACAGTATCCTTTTATGGTAATCTGGAAATACAAAAAAGACTTTTGCTACAGCCGAATGCCCAGCGTTGTCTTCCTGGTCGTAAAAGTGCAGGGTTCCAATTCTGTCCGAGTCCTTGTAACCACAAATATATTTTGGATCTTATGTTGTCTTATTTTTATTTGAAAATTATATGCAAACACCACATTGACAGGTTTTAGAAAAACACTCTCAACAGACATGGGAATTACGTGCCCTTGCCTTTTCAGTTTCTTCTGTGTTGCTCCAGGGAGTCTCCACTCAAAAGGTATCACTAGCCTTTGAGGTGAAAGGTCTTAGTTTTCCAAAGGTTTTCAATTCAAAGTGGTAGACAGACAATATATATACATATATGCAAACATTTTCAAGTAAGTGCAAGGCAAGAGACTACATCGGGATATTTATCAAGGAGCTCTGCTATTTCAACTTCTTCTACTTCTTGATTTGTCTACTGATTTCCCAAAGTAAATACAAAACAGAATAAACCAGAAACCATGAAAAGGAACTAACAACCAAAACAAGTACTGTTCTTTTCATCACTTCCCTACACGTACACACACACCTATACACACCTACACCTACACACACCTACACACACCCCTACACCCATACCTACACCCACACCCACAGGCTTTGGGCTAACTTTTGCTTCTGACAACACAGTAAACTAGGCAGTCTGAACAGCTTTCCCTAATCTTGCTGTAAGATACTTTTTGGTGTTTTATAAAACATGTTTTCCTTACTGATGTATAATATCTATGTAGAAAAGTACTTAAATAAGTGTGAAGCTTGCAGAATTATCCAGAGTGAACATACTTGTGGGAGGAGTACTCTGGAAGCCCCCTTAATGTTCCATCTCAACCACTAACCCCTCCTTTCTCCTCACAAAGGCAGCTACTATTATGATTTCTAAGATGAGAAGTCCACTTGGCCTGTTTTAAGAGTTTTATATAAATGGAATCATATTACAGGTACACTTTTATATCTGGCTTCTTTTCATTTACCATAATACTATAAAATAAAATTCATACATGTATTAGGGATAGTTATAATTCAATTCATCCTATTTTAAAATTACTGTGTATCACATAGATATACCACAATTTATCTCTACTCTTGTTGGTGGACATTTGGGTTCTACTATGGACATTCTGATACGTGTCCTTTGGCAGACACAGGTACACATTTCTATTGTGTATACATACAGAGTTGGTCTGCTGGGGCACAGGGTATGCATATGTTCTGTGTCTGTGTATACTGCAAAGAGCTTTTAAAAGTGGCTATTGAGGGCAGGAGGAGAAGGGGACAACAGAGGATGAGATGGCTGGATGGCATCACTGACTCAAGGGATGTGAATCTGAGTGAACTCCAGGAGTTGGTGATGGACAGGGAGGCCTGGTGTGCTGCGATTCATGGGGTCGCAAAGAGTCGGACACAACTGAGTGACTGAACTGAAACCAAACTCCACTCCCACCAGGAGTATATCTGAGTTCCAGTTGCTTCCTATTGCCTCCTAAACATATTTTAAATGCAATCATAGTTCATGAGGAAATATAAGGAATGCATAGGGGTCAGAAAAAGAGTAAGCTGAGATCACCAAGTAAGCAAAATATGAATCAGCCAGTGCTGATTTAATATAGGGGCTCTTTTTGGATGCTGAGGGGATGGGAGACAAGGCCTTGGTACCTGCAAAATGGAGGAGCTCAGCCAGAGGACCTTTGAATAAAGAAAATCTGTTTGCCTGCAAAGGGATTAACTGACAGCATTTATCACTGCTGCTGTTGAGGCTGGAGGGATCTCCTCTAACAATCAAAGTCTGGCTTTCATAGGTCTGGGGTTCAAGTTTTAAAAAATCACTAAGCTAAGAAATGAATTAAAAACTAAGCCAAATAAATAAATAATAGTTTTTATCCCACTGATATCACTAATTTGTACAAAATCAGAAAATGCATGAGAGTTAATGAAATTGTCAAATGAAAGATTCAAGCAGAATGCAATCTGAGCACTAAACTTCATGAATTCTCAGATGATAAGAGACAGAAACAGTACATTTATTACACAAGTTAGTACTTGAAGCAAAAACAGGTTAGAGGTAAAACAGACCTGGGGTCTTGTCCTGCCATTATAAATGATTTTTATCTGACTTTTGGTAAATCATTTAACATTTTTCTGCTTCAGTTTCCTTATCTGTGTCTCATATATCTATATTTCATAAGGTTGTTAGGTGATTTAAATGAAAAGATAGGTAATTTATATTCTTGGCATATAAAACACTCTCAATATTTATTAGCTTGCTGTATTTGTTACAATCAACATAATCATCACTAATCAGAAAACAGCCTAAGTATTCAGGTAAGTGGTGAGGAATTATAGTACATCAACAATGTCATAATTCTAGGTGATGTCAGTTCAAATTAGAAACAGAAATGATAAAAGATACAACCAAAATTTGCAAGATTCAAGTCTACTTATAAGGTGGGTTGTGTATAATTATTATAGTCAGGCAGATCAGTAGGCAATAATCTAAGCAGTGGCTTTCTCTATAAGGAAGCGCAGAATGTCAGAAAGATAGCAGGATAAGGCATATCCAAATAGAGCCACAACTGAGTTTCACAGCACTCTGCTGGGCTCCATGAGGAACACAAAGAAGATGAAAACTTTACCTAACTGACACTTAACAACAGTGGCTACAAAAACTATTCAAGCACATACTAAGTGCCAGGCACCATTACAACACTGCACACGTATTTAGCGCTCATCAAACCGCACAACGTTATGAAATAGGTACAAAGCACCTGGGTGCCAGGAGATGTGTTAAGACCCCAGGGTTGTGACGATGAATAAGGTAACAGTTCTGTTTCTCTGGCAGAAACATGACATGTCAAGAGTCATGAAGAAAACGTGCAGGAAAGGGGGCTATGGAAGTGAGGGGCAAGTTCTCAGCAGAAGAGGAAGCGGGAAATGTAGAGAAAAACACCTAAGCTCTCTCGCTGATGGGTGGGATCTGAGCGAAGGGAACAAATGCTGTGATGCCAACTGCTGTTTTTGGATACGGATTCTCAGGGGACCTAAACTGGGCAGGCTGTTCCAAGGGATGTAGAGCAAGCAGTCCAGATGAATAAGTCTAAGCCAAAGTGCTATTAACCACAACACAGACACGTGTCTCCAGCGAGCAGAGACTTTCAAAGACAGGGGGCTTTGGTTTCGGCTTCTATTTCCACTCACATCCCAATCGCCAGAACTTAGGTAGGCAGCCATGGTCATCTTCTAGGAAGCTGGAAAATGTAGTCTTCATTTGGGGCTGAACTCTGAGAGGTTCGTTCTTGTAGAAGAGGGGAGAAGGGATGTTTAGGGTCAATGAACCACCTCTGTCAGTGGCCTTTAAGAGCTGAGAAGAAAGGTATCAGTGCCAGGCAGACTAAGGAGAATAGCCCAGTCCAAAGAGCTAGAGATAAGATCCAGGTCAGGGCAGGAAACTGAGAGACTGAGCTTGGGCAGAGGGAGTGGGAGGGAATTCAGTCCGCAAATGCCCAGGTGAGGTCCAGCACACACGTCAGGAACAACCTTGGGATGTGGCTGTGCCCACTGTTGGGCAGAGCAGGGGAGATGGAGAAACAACACGATGGGGAACAACAGCCAAGAAAGCAGAGATCTAGCGGGAGATGAGGGTGGCTGAGAGCGAGGGGGCACGGACTCTTTGCAGGAGACATACGGATACATCTGGGTAGACAAGTGCCATGATCAACTCAGTTCTGAAAACCAATTAGTGAGTTTGGAAGACATACTGAAAAACAAAGTGACAAAAAGAAGACCGGTTAAGGAAGAACTGTCATAAAATTTACTCATTTACTCACTGATTCAACAAACATTTAGTACTCGTGGGCCAGAGACTGCTGAGCACAATATACACGATGATGAAAAGTGATTTTTTTGGAGGCAGTGGAGAGGGAAGGAGGTATATAAATAATTCCAGGAAAGAACAAGCTCCCTAAGTGAAGTGCGAAGAGGTACCCTGGGAGCAATGAACTCCTGGAAGCCAAGACCTAAGCTGAGATGTTTTCCAGGCAGGGAGGGGTCAGGACAGAAGGGGCCATTTGGGGTAATGGGAACAGCAGATGCAAAGGCAGGGAGGGGAGACAGCACAGGATGCCTGCAGGATTCGAGCAGAGAGCACAGGGAAGAAGGATCCAGGATGTGCTGGTGTGAAGAGGCTGGGGCCGGAGCTGGAAGGGACCCGATTGTCATGTACAGGGCCGGCGCTCATCCTTGAAGTGACAGAAAGATCAGTTATCCTTGGAAAGATGAAGGGTAAACTACACGACCACCTCTCCTGTTAGAAAGGTCCCTCTCAAAGCAGCATAAAGGAGGTGGTGAGACTGGAGATGGGGAGACCACAGCAGCCTATGCAAGTTCAGACAGCCTGTGATGACGGCTCCCCAAGGGACATCCTGGAATGTGTTTAAAAACACAGCCTCCTCTTTGTTCATGCACTCATTTATAAAGGAATAAAATCTAGAATTGTATCCATCATTTGAACTCAGTAACTTAGGAAGACGGAACAAGAGACACAAATGTCAGATGATGTTACTGGATTAAGAGAGGAGGGACAGAGATGCATTACAGACACAGAAGTCTGGGGACGCATCCTCATGGAGCTGTTTGGTGGAAATAAATGTGAATATGGCCATCAATAGGGCTTCCTGGATGGCTCAGCAGTAAAGAAGCAACCTGCAATGCATGAATCTTGCAGGAGATTTGGGTTCAATCCCTGGTCAGGAAGATCCCCTGGAGAAGGAACTGGCAACCCACTCCAGTATTCTTGCCTGGGAAATCCCATGGACAGAGGAGCCTGGCGGGCTACAGTCCATGGGGTCGCAAAGAGCTGGACACAACTGAGTGACTAAACGCCACCACCACCACTATAGATAGATAGCAATGGCCACTGATAGCGTTACCGTACATCTGTCTAAACTGAGACACTTTTAGGAGTAAAAGGGGGTGCTGTTAATGGTTTCATTGGGATGACGGCCATCCACAAGGACTGTATTGGGCCAACTTGGGTATCAAGGAGATGCCCTGTAAATTGTGGGCTTCCTACCCAGGATCTTCCTGAAAGGACTGATGACGTGAATAAGTGGGCTAGAGAGAAGATTTTGGAACCTCTATAGATTATATTCTGGGGACCAGTATGATCGTTCAAGGGGGAAAATACAGAGTGAGAGAAGGAAAAGGGTCAAACTAGATCCATGAAAGGTGTCAGTGGGTAACACTGGAAAACACGGGAAAGTGCAGATTTTCAGTGAGGGGTGGGAACCGTTGGCCAAGTTTATGTGAGAATCCTTTAGGATCCTTCTCAGTGAGTCATTGGTGGTTAAATTAAGCAAGTGTACAACACTCTGCACTGGACATTCTGGAATGAGGTTTTAAAAAAGAGCCTTTCCTTTGTCTACACACAGTTGAGTCAATCTGGCCTTTTCAAAAATAATCTTATAAAAATTAAGGGAAAAATAGTCAAGGAGAATCAAAAGTACAAAAAATAAAAGAGTCCAAAGCATGGATTTCTATTTGCCATGATTAGCATCTAGTCCCAAAGATTTGGTCCAACCTCACAAGTTATCCTGTCTTTGTCTTTTCTAGCCAGGTACCCAACTCTCTGACAAGAAAGAATTCTAGGGACTCCTATCATTTTTTTTCTTCTTCTTTGTAGGCATGACCTAGGGAGAGAAAATCTACATTGTAGGGCTGTGTGTGGGCCTCTGGACTTAAGATACACACCTCATGCAGACCATCCAGTTAGGGCGGATGCTAGAATGTGGGAGGAAATGCCTGGGATTCACCTGCTTAAGAGCTAAAAAGGCATCAGTCAGTCTACAATCCCAGAACAATGCGAGAACAGTGTAAAGATGTTCTCTTTCAACAAGAGGACCACTGCCTGACCAGAGGACCATGGGCCTACTTAGGGATGATCTCTAGGATGGTAGAAAATAAACGACTGGAAAGCAGGTAAAAAGCCAGGTGGGAGATCTGGGCTTGGGAAGAGTTATTGTAGAAGCCTCAGTTGAAGCTGAAAGACTGGATGAATTCTTAAAAATAGGACTAGGCAGCTAGGATGGCTTGGGAGTTGCCTAGGGTTAAAAAATAAAAGAGAAAGAACAGGAAAAAAAAAAGGAAAAAGCCTGATCATCAAATTCAAAAGGGAAGCAAAGAAGGGGCAGTGTTGTGGAAGCCAAGGAGAGGTCTGCATTAGAATCAACATGTTCAACAACCCAGAAAGACTGAGTAAGAACAGGAGTGATAGGAAGCCTCCAGCTTNAAAAAAAAAAGAAAAAGCCTGATCATCAAATTCAAAAGGGAAGCAAAGAAGGGGCAGTGTTGTGGAAGCCAAGGAGAGGTCTGCATTAGAATCAACATGTTCAACAACCCAGAAAGACTGAGTAAGAACAGGAGTGATAGGAAGCCTCCAGCTTTGGCAATATGTAAGCCAGAATTATAATCTACTCCTGTACTTACAACATGCAGTCCCTCAAATAAAGAACCTGTTGTATGAGAGCTTCGACAACCAGATGCTCAAATCCAGACACTCTCCCTAATCTATTTCTGCTGCAGGAACTTGATGTGTCAAAGTTCTCATGACAGAACACAGAGTTTCACTAAGAAACTCTATCTACTCACACTGAGTGATGAAAACAGGTTTATCCTCAGTGACGAGTTTGGCCGTGGAGTAGTCACAGACCAGCTTTAGAGAGAGCTACTCTCGTCACCAAAGACCAATGGTGATTTGCATCAATTGCTTAGTCACTGGGAAAAAGACCAAGAACTAAGTGGAAAAAGGACTGACTGAGGAACCTGATCTTCTATGAACTGACTCTGGGAAATTAGTTATGCTATTTCCCAAAACTGAAACTTTTTCATCTGCAAGGCAAGGGGGTTGGAATAGATGAGCTATGTGTCTTCAACGTTCCAAATACCACTTTTGTCAAACGAAAAACATGTGGAAACTGAAGTGATCTTCTTGGGTAACAATGGTGCTACTCCCTTATGTAGATCAGACACATGTATGCTATGGTAGAAAAAAAAACACATACATCTTTTAAGCCCTACTTGTGGTCAGTGTAGAGTCTCTTCACCCACACGATGATTAACTCAGGATTGTAATGTATTTTTTCTGAAAACTAGTCTTAGCAATTTAGTTGTGAATAGATTATCTCTCTGGAAAACTATCTCAGCCACGATATAAACACTGTATTAGACAAAGGATGCAAAAATATTTTCCAATACTCATGACTAGGAAGGCACGCTGAGTGGTATTGTGTGAAGAGTAATAAAACCAGGCAATCTGGTGTTCATTCCCAACGTCTATTCATCTCTCCATAGTCTGAAGTGAAGTGAAGTCACTCAGTTGTGTCCGACTCTTTGTGACCCTGTGGACTGTAGCCTACCAGGCTTCTCCATCCATGGGATTCTCCAGGCAAGAATATTGGAGTGGGTGACCATTTCCTTCTCCAGGGGACCTTCCCGACTCAGGGATCGAACCCGGGTTTCCCACATTGGAGGCAGACGCTTTAACCTCTGAGCCACCAGGGAAGCCCATAGTTTAAATGTCCTAACTGGAAATGAAGAGGTAAGCCTGGAAGACAAAATATCTACTCCAGGGGGAAAAAAAAAGGCCTGTTAATTTAATCTATTATTTTTCTTTGCAGTGTGTCAATGTTGTCAGCCATGCTTACGTTCTAAAATTTCTTTCTTCTTATTCAAAATTTAAATTAAGTTCTTAAAATAAGAATATATTGGAAGAGTCATATTAGACATGAGAAAAAAATTCTATTTCCCTTGACAGAGCATCCATGTTGCCAAGGGCCTGGGAATCCATGAAGATATCATCTTCAGCTATGAAACCACCAGGACTAATGAGGAGTTCATAGAGGAGGAGCTGAGTGGCACCATAAGCCCCCACCCTGAAGGGAGGGAGAGCTCCTCTCAGGGATGCTCAGGTTTCATTTTCTTTTTTGCCTTTTTTTCTTGCCTTCAGGTTGAGTGCATGAACAACCTACACTGTCAATAACCTTTCACATTATACTCCGAGATTTTCTAGAAGAGGGAGGCAAGTCGAAAACCACCCCTGCAACACACATTTTCTCCATCAAATGAGATTCACTGTATTAGGTTAACTATGCCTATTCAAATTTAAGCCTTCCGTATTTCCCATCTTTGCCTTCCAAGTACTTTTATGTCAAATGTCATTGCATTNCTACACTGTCAATAACCTTTCACATTATACTCCGAGATTTTCTAGAAGAGGGAGGCAAGTCGAAAACCACCCCTGCAACACACATTTTCTCCATCAAATGAGATTCACTGTATTAGGTTAACTATGCCTATTCAAATTTAAGCCTTCCGTATTTCCCATCTTTGCCTTCCAAGTACTTTTATGTCAAATGTCATTGCATTCCATTCAAATCAACACATAAATATCAAGCTCATATAATTACTGTAGGTTTTTTTTTTTTTTTTTTAAGGATAATTGGGAGTAAGCTACTACTAACAAGCAATACCTCCACACTGGACTGACTCATTCCTGTTTCTCACTTGTTTCAAAAACACCCAAGTCCAAGATGAACAGCTTCTGCTCTAGATCATAACACAGGAAGTTACCAACCAGGAGCTCCAAATGCACATTTCTAGTTATTTCCAGATATCTCCATCTGGATGAACACGTCCCAGCATTAAATTCGGCATGCCTAAACCCACATTCTATCTGCTGGATCACAACAACATCTCTTCTTTCCTCTTTCTGGGAAAGTAACTATGACCCTTCTATTCATCCCATTCATTCACTGCGTCTAGTCTGTCTGCAGTTCTTGGGCATTTCTACTCTGTGACCTCGCTTATGACCTCCACCAGCCTCATCATCTTTCACCTAGCCTCTCTCCCTGCCATCAACGTTTTCGTAATCCCAAATCCTCTAGATGCCATTGCTCAATCAAGCAATTTAACGCTACAGCTGATTCTTTTGTTCCTTTGTACAAACTTTTCAACAGTTTTACTCTGTCTGGTAAATAAAACTCAGGCTCAGTGCATCACCGAAGGCCTGTGCCATACTATGAAACTCCTAGTCTTGTCTTCTCACTACTCTTCATTAGCTCAGCTGGAGCCTCTCTACTTCCATACCACTCCTACTGTTACCTGCATCTGAACTACTCTCCTCTCCCAGTGATGGGTGACAAGTGTAACCCTGTCTGCAAGGCCAAAATCATTTCTGTCTCCTCCAGAGTGAGTCATTTCTGAGCCTAATACTCCACAGCTCTGCTTCCTGAAATATGTGCATTCTGTCTTCCAAAAAAATAAAAATTTGCATTTTTGTATTGTTCCAAACACATGTCTATTATCCTTGTTTTAAATTTTCGGTGCTTCTCTTATCCTATGCTTGTCTTGTATTTTGCACTCCTGCCACTGAACTAGGAGTTACCTAATCACATAAATGATTCCTACAAAAGTTAGCTTCCATAATGCCTTGCACTCAGGAGCTTCCTGATAGCTTTTCATTGTTAAAGCAATATTATCGCTAAAGTGATTTAAATGGAAAAAGCAGCATGAATGGATGGCTTACTATGTCATGTTATTTCTTTAATAATCACAATCTTTCTCCACTCTAACGGGTGAAATCTAGAACTCTCTCTTATTAATCATGAGACAGCACAGGTAGTGCATAGTGAGGGAGTTGAGAGGACAGGACATGCGTACTTGAATCCTGGTTCGCCCTCAAAATCATTGCATGGCCTTGGTACTAACTCAAACAATCTTGAGGCCTCAATCAATATCCAACTTCTCTTCCTAATTTTACATGACATAAAATGTCTGGAGTTACTCCCACAGTTGTTAACAAACTCCAAACTGATTTTTATGACATCTCATATACACTTGATGGTAAATATCTGCTGGACAAAACATATAGTTGGTTCTTATTGGAAGCTGATCATTTCCGAAAACGGTGCTGCCCAGTCTCCAATTATTCAAGCAAAATACACTCAGCCAATAGCAGCCAACTTTGCCACTCATCAAATTACAACTGTGTAATGAGGCCAGCTGCTACCAGACACACCTTAAAACCTTTTGAAGCAGCAATATGGGCAGCAGTCCAGCCTTCACTGTCAGCGTGGTTGATGAGGTCTGCAGGAACAACAGGCTTAGATGTGCCTTCATGACGCTCTTCTTGATCCAAGTCAAAGATGGCCAACCCAGGCTCTTCCTGCAACTTGTTTCCATGAGCTGAGGCTCCATGGTACATAAGAAGCTTGAGGCTGTCCACATTACCAGTGTCCACGGCTGCATGAATTGGTGTCCAGCCATCCTGAAAATAAAACGACCAGGGGGAAAGAGTTGATTACAACATGAATGTTGAGAGCAGTGTTATTTAAAGTTCACATCTAAATATTCTTGGCCATGGACCACTGAGACAGGAAAAGCAGGCATTCCAATCCTGAAAATCATCGATGAGCTAGGTTCTCTCAGACCTCTGTCAATTAGTGCCTTTCCATTGCTCTGACTCATGTCTGCTATTTTGTAAGAGTTTCTTCTTAACACTCAACCATTTGGAGTGAGTTGGTACTACCCAGCCTGGTAAATATGCATTATATATGGTAAAACAAAATCTCAACTTAATATTATGAAAGAATGAACTTTAGCATACACATTTAAAAAAATGTATATCCAAGTATAATAAGCCAGTTCTATTTATAGGGAAGAGTGCTAATTCTAGTCTTCTTAAAATTTTATGCCACTGATTCCAGAAGGAAAGATTCTAGATCATATGGAAAAGGCAGACATAAAGGGAAAACAAGGTCAAATAAACTTTATGAGATATCTATTGGCCTCTATGGACCTCTCTGGGATTGCAGATGGATACTGGTAAATGCAAGCTTAGAAAATATTCCAACTAAAATATTGGGCCCATTCTCTACAACATATTACTTTAAAGCCCCAATCATCCACTTAGCTGGTTGCTAGAACAGACTCATTTTTTTTTTTTTTTCCGGGTAGCAGTTTTCAAAGTGTGGTTCCCTGATCAGCACCATCAGCACCTGTGAACTTGTTAGAAATGTAAATTGTTGAGCCTCATCCAAGACCTACTGAATCAGAAATCTCAAGGGGTGCGGCCCTGCATTCTGTTTTAGCAGCCCTCTGGGCAACTCTGATGCACTAAAGTTTGACAAACTATATTCTAAGGAAAATCTTGATCCCCTCTGTAGTCTCTCATTTTTATATATACAGAGGTCTGCCTTCTACTCAGGTATCCATCTTCATTAGATTTTTAAGACTATCATAAAAGAATTGATGATTATTTTGGTGATATGTATTTTGGTTTTATTTTCCCTTTAGCCTTTTTTTTTTTTTTCCCATTTGGTATTTCATGCTGCTACACTAAATTTTTCCAGTGAAAAGGATTGATGCTTTTGAACTGTGGTGCTGGAGAAGACTCTTGAGAGTCCCTTGGACTGAAAGGAGATCAAACCAGTCCATCCTAAAGGAAATCTGTCCTGAATATCCACTGGAAGGACTAATGCTGAAGCTGAAACTCTAATACTTTGGCCACCTGATGTGAAGAACTGACTCATTGGAAAAGACCCTGATACTGGGAAAGACTGAAGGTGGGAGGAGAAGGGGACAACAGAGGATGAGATGGTCAGATGGTATCACCGATGCGATGGACATGATCCTGAGCAAGCTCTGGGAGTTGGTGATGGACAGGTAAGCCTGGCAAGCTGCAGTCCATGGGGTCTCAAAGTCAGACATGACTGAGTGACTGAATGGACCGAACTGAATTGACAGTACACTTCAAAAAAAAAAAAAAATGAGTAGAAGACAGAGAGGAAAGGAGACGATAAATGAAAATAATCTACATTCAGACTGAGTCATCTGATCATCTGCTAAAGCTCCTCCTGGACGTTGTAGCTTTTTCTCTGGTTCTGTACTTCACATCGTTGGAATCAGATTCGCTAAGGCAAGACCATGGCTGGCAGTAGCTGGAATATCATATAGTCCTTGGGAGCACCCCAGGCAGGCAAAGTGTTTCATAGCTTGTTCTTTGTTGGGCTGTGGATACCTTTCCTTGGGCATCAGCCTTAATTAAGGACTAGAGTGTAAGTGCTCTCGACCTTCCTTATATTACAAAGGCCATGTAATCATTTCAGAAAAACTTAAAATCCTTCATTCCCCTTTGATTTCTTATTAAAAGTTGTGAGAAATAATTAATTATTCCCTTAAGGTCCTTTATCAATTATGCTGTTTATCTCCGTACTTTGGAGCCTCTGTACTTCTAATGACTTTATTCAGTTCATCAACAATTAGTCTGAGAGCATGGATTTCTGTGTTCTCTAACTTAAAGGATGTGACTTCAATTTTTATGTTGCACTACTTATTTTTCATTAGGATATTGATGTAAAATTCATTCCTTTTTCATATATAAGGTAGGATTTTATAATAAGTATTGGTGATACCACATATTTCTTAAATATATAAAACAAACATGAATAAGAGCAACATTGGACTATTGTCTCAGATTTTCAAAAAATAAAGAAAAAAATCTCTAGCCATAGGACTCAATGGAAAATGTCTATACCTAGCTTATATTACATCCCTGATTATACTATTATTTGTGGGTTTAGTTTTGAAAACTTAAGAAAATCCAGTATCTAAGAGTGACCTTAAAATACATAATATACCTTTCTAACCTAGAAAATTTTAAGAGTGATTCCTGTGAAATGGATGCACAGTATAGTCAATTCTCTATTAACAGAAGAAATCCACGCTTCAGATAATCTTTGGCAATTAAGATGTCTACACTTGTCATTCATTATGAATATGCTATAGGGTGGTAGTTATTACACTTTTAACATTCTGGGAAACTGCAGGAAAAAACTCCTGAACCCAGTGAAGAGTGGGTCCCGTAAACCTGCCAGCCCTTAGATGGGCCCCCACTAAAGAAATGCATGTCAGTGTGTGAAGGGCTGATTCTTGGGCTTCATGTCTATCATGATAGGATGATAAACGCCAACTTGGGAGGGTGAATGGAGGAACTTGTTTCAAATGCATTTTTGTGTGCTGAGCCAGAAGTCGTATCAAAGGACTCTTCTTGTGAATCAGACTCAGTTTCTTCAGTTTCTAAATCTGGCTTCACCTGTGCACCCTGTACAGGAAGCAGCAGGACTGTGTGGGACAGAGTCCAAGCTACTTCAGCCTATTAGGTTCCATACTGGACTTCCACACACAGTGCTTCAAGTTCTGAGGCAAATTAGACAATGACCTTGAACTCTGTGAGATGCTGCATAATCTCAGCAAAAACAAAGGTCAGCTCTGTGAGGAACAGTGAGCACGAATAACCTTCCTCTAAGTCCTGGCAATGGGCAGTGTCTTGCCACAAAACTGCTTCCTGTTTATACACATTACAAATGAGCACTACTGTGGATGATGACAACAACTCAATGACAGGTGACCTTTGTCGATCGCTTACAATTCCCTGGTACTACACTGACTACCTTTAAAAAGAAAGGCTAACTAACAAGCTTTGAATAATCAGATGAACAGAGGTCAGACCATGAGGATCCAACATATTCAAAGCAAAACAAAACTTTAAACAAAACAAAGCAACCTGTATTTTAACCTATTTTATTTTTTGAACTGCAGAGTCTGCAGACATATTGTAATTAGAGGAGAAAATACAAAATACAGGTACTCACTCTGGTTTTTACACTTCGGTCAGTTCCAGCTTCCAACAAGAGTTTAATACATTCTTTATTTCCATTTTTACAGGCCAGGTATAGAGGTGTCTGTCCTCCATCAGCAGCATGATTAATATTAGCATCATATGCAATTAATAATTCTACACACCTAAACACAACAGTATGATTAATTATGTACAAACTCGGTTTGACGTCTGAAGTACCACCTGACCAAGATGTTAAAAAGAGGAAATACTGCTAGAGGAATTCTGCATCTTTATTTATTACATGAATTATTATATACATATATATAATCTCTATTATTACTGGTCTTATTATATAGATACTATTTTAACAAGGCTGGAAGATATTTTAACTACTCCAATGAAAATTTAAAATAACAGCTTTGATCAAGGGTGAATACCTGGTTTATGACACTCCTCTGTAAACAACATATAAAAGTAGAGTCCTTGGAATATGTTTAACTGTGCTTGACATATATATTATTTGTGGTTCAAAATAGTTTGAACCTTGAAGAGAGTCAGGCTGCTGAGTCATTCTGAGATTTTCACTTGAGAAAATAATTATAAATAGCGCAGACAGCAGGGCACCATGTGTGCAGACCGAGGAGAGGGCCGTTTCGGGGAGAAAAGGCAGCAAAGGCTGTTTCGCTCCCCTGAAATGGGGCTAGTTTACAAGGAAAAAAGACACAGTTCAGCAGAAATGCACTGCCCTGAGAATCAGGAAGGACAGCAGTGAGGTGAAGTCAAGACTTCATGGCACTTAGGAACTAACTACAGTTTGCAAAATCAGATGAGAATAAATTCAGAAAAGAGGAATAAATCATAACCAAATGAAGAAGCAATGCACATCTTTTTTTTGCTTTCTCTTGGCTTCCTTTGACAACATTTGTTTATACATTAGAAAAAATAAGTTACTTATTGATGTGTATCTCATTACATTAAATTAACCAAGCCTCCCTGCATTTCCCCAGGGTTCTCCCTTTTTTTGCAAATCCATCCATGCTTCCATTCCCATGACTGCTACACTATCCAAGCAAGTAGCCCTACAGAACGCCTACTGGCAGTAAAGGCAAAAGTATAGTCCAGAAGAAGAATCTTTCCTGGAGGACTTAGAATACATGAAAAAGGCAGCAGCAATATCAATAGTTCTGATCATCAATAATAAATTCAGAGTGATGAGATGTATGTTCAACATGCAGAAAAAAAGTAAGACATATGCATTTTGAACTTTTAAAAATTTATATTTACAAAGAATGACAGCAGTGTGAAACTGAAAAACCTTATGTCAAGAATTCTGAGATTTGTTAATTGTTTAATGCTAATTAATGTTTGTTAATGAAACATTTCTATTCGGATGGTAGAAGTTAAAAGTTGAAAACAGCTTTCATTCTCCGTAGACTGCCATTTCAGCACAGGCAAAGAAAGCAATTTAGCTATATTCTATCAATATTATTAAAATATCACTTGATTACAAAAAGTTATCTCTCTATTCAACTGACTTATTTAAGCAACTGAAGAAATCACTGCTAAACTTATGTATATTCTAATTACAGGCTCTTTTCGATTTTGTGCTCTAACTTTTTTAAGCATGTAAGTTCCTGCTTCAATTTTTTTAAAAAAATGATAAAGTAAGGTGCATACTCGAACAATTTATAATAATAACGTGTGTGTGTGTGTTGAGGTGGTGGAAAATAGTGAACAATGAAGTGTGTAACAATCCATTACATAACCACATACACAGTTGACTGTCCATATGTGCAGGTTTCACATTTGCGAGTTCAACCAACCCCAGATGGAAAATACTTGGAAAAAAAATCCTAGGAAGTTACAAAAAGCAAAACCTGAATTTGCCACATGCTCGCAGCTATTTACATAGCATTTACATTGTATTAGGCATTGTAAGTAACCAAAGATGATTTAAAGTGTATGGGGCCGGGGTGGGGGGGGGGATGTGCGTAGATTATATGCAAATACTGCAGCATTTTATATAACAGACTCAGAGCATTCTTGCATTATGGCACCTGTGGGTGGTCCTGGAACCAATCCCCCACAGAAAGGAGGGATGACTTTATGTTGATAGGCTAAAAATAATCTTCCTCTTCGGAAGCAAGTTCATTCACAGGAGGTTTGGAAACAGCATATTCCTCTTCTTCACTTCCCAATATACAACTATCTATTATTAAGAAGAGCAAATTTAGGATCCTCCTTTGCACTTAAATTCTCAAAGATGTTTAGTTGAATTTACTTGCCAAAGGATCTTAAGTACTAGTTTACACATTCAGCCAGAACTAAAATATATGTGCAAATCATAAAGAGGCTCTTTTCATGAGGGGGAAAAAAAAAGGATTAAGAGCATCACTTACTTGAAATGTCCCTGAGCAGCTGCAGCACACAAGGGTGTGAAGCCATTTTTATCAGCAGCATTGACTTGGGCTTCTGCATTCAGCAGCAATCTCACACAGTCTATGGATTTTAATAGAAAGCCATTTTAATTTCCCACTTAGATTCACGATGAGCCAAACTCTATACAGGCTGTAGACAGACACTAACCCCAAGGGACCTCTCTCATGCACAGCTCATCTGACATTTCTTTCGGGGTCGATATAAGATTCCACAGGCTATTATGAAGGAAAAGAAGCCTCTTTCCCCCAGGATCATATACCCCAGACTCATCAACTAAGACAAGGTTTCTTTCATTTTGGGGGGGCACTCGGGGGAAGAGTGACTGATGAGTGAAAGGAGAGTCATATGTCAGAAAATGTTTTACCAGGTTTTTCCATCAGACAATCCCAGAAAAAAATGTTACTGGATGGAAAATAAAATTATTTGACTAAATTGATATACCATTCTTTGTATTTAAATAGTTAAATCTTACTTTCTGGTGTTTAATTTAATCATTAAAATGCTTTCATGCTGTGGTTATCTTAGACTTAACTCCCTGAATGAATATTAAGGAGAACTTCCAGAAAGTCACCAGACTCGGGCATGAATACCACTTAGACCTCACGTTCCACGTGTTATTTACTAGACTGAATTTCTCTATATTGGAGGAAATTCCTACTGTACTTTCGAAGAAGTACTCCAAAATACTTTAAATAATGAGTTCTCACACTGTAGTTCCCTAGAATCTTCTATGCAGCCCACTGGAACACACTGAAGCTCTGAAAACTTCCAAGAAAGCCACATTACATGAACTCACCAAGGATCACATGGCTTATATATATGCCTACTATCTAACTTTGCATTTGCCATCAGATCATCTCTTTATCTGCACTATTGTTATGTTTTAGTGTATCTGACTCTAAGATTTGCTTTTTAAGGAACAAGATTAATCCCCCAACTTCATCAATATGTCGTGTACAGTTGCACAACCTCTCAGTTCTCTTAAAAAATTCAAATAACTATAAATTGGTTCTAACTACAGAACGATTTCAGACCCATGACCTTTCCTAACTACTAAAACTTTCCCTCACTGCAGCATATGCTAAAGCCCTACTGCTTTACTTTCACAGACATCAGCCATTTCTAAGAGACAAATTAGGGCTATTTTTTTCCTGGCCAAAGTGATCACAGCTGGGGGCTTTATTCAAAATGTGTTTTACAGTTACTAGACCCCAAATTCCTAGGCAGACAATACATTTTACTGTGCATAAAACAAAGACAACTTTTGCTAGCTGCAAACTTTTACATTGTTACCGAACTGTCCAAATTGGATTTTTAAATGTTTACAAAACTTTAAATCATGTAAAAAAAGTTTATTTCACCTGGAAGAGAAAATGTGAAATAATAATTTTGCTCATAATAATGGCTACAGTGCTTTTAACTCTTCATCCTTTTGCAAGAGGGTGATACAGTGAAGAAGGTACCATCTTTACCTGTATGTCCATTCTTAGCAGCAGAATACAAGGCAGAATGGCCATCTTCACAGGAGTAATTAATGTCCAGTCCTTCTTCATTAAGCAGCATTGATAATAAAGTGACATTTCCCTGGGCAGCAGCTTGCTGAAGAAGGGTGGGCCTGCCAGCCAGGGGGGCAGGACCACCACTCATTAGCAAAGGGGTTAGGGAGGGTGACCAGCCTGTGGGTTAAAGTGACCTTAGTTAGAGAGTAGGAGCAAGGATAAGAGACAGATATTAACTATTCCTTTCCAAATTACACACACACACAGACACATGAACACATACCCCTAGAGGATTATGTGGTTTCTAATATGACCAACCTGTTAATATTTACTTTAGCATAAATCTGTACTGTTATTTCAATCTTATATCTGCTGCTAGTTAAATTAATATACATCGTGACAAATTATTTTTAGTTGTGAGTCTTGTACAGATAAGTGTTAAAGTGGTGATTGGTTTCAGGAAACATGAAGGCTGTCTTGTTTTAAAAACAAACTGAATTTTAAAACTACTGATTTTCTCAGATTTGTTATTAACTGAAAGATACCTTTAGGCATAAGATAGAAATATTTCTAAAAAATAAAAAATTCCTTTTTTCTACAATGTTTCCAAGGTACTTAATTTATAAATTTTATATAAACCATTGAGATGGACCAAATACCGTGAAGGAATATTTACATTCTTTGAATTCCCTTATTTGGGAAGAAAAATAGTGGGCAGCCAACTACTATTAAGTATTAATAGAAGCACAACATATATAAAATATACCAGCACAAATATTCAATCCACAATGGAAGACTATATCATCTGGCCATCTTCACATTTTGTACCAAAAACTTTTAATCAGCTAGCAAAACAGGACACTCTACCACATAATTTTAACAAAAGTCCTAAGAGTTATCACAGTTAGGGTTCTCATCAGTATTTAGCAGCTTTAGACGAGAGTCTGTTAAGTGTGTGAAGTCGGCTGCATAGAGCATGGAAAATTTTCTGAATTCTTCCTTGATCAAAAGGCTGTAAAAACAGTAAAGTGAAAATGTTTATTCAATGTAATAGATAGGTATTTAGTGTATTTTAGGCTTAAATATAGTTAACTTTCAAAATAAGTAATTTTTCCTTCTTACTTAAAGTCTGAAAGTCAAGACCCAAAAATCTGAAAGTAAAGTTGATGTGTATATGGGGGTATGTGTGCACATATTCACTCCTGGGGTACACTTTCTACATCTGTCTAGTAACAGTCTCTGTAGTAAGATAAAATGGTAGATCTTTACTATGCCCTGCATCTTTACTACTTTGATACCAGGATAATATTCTGAGTACATGGGTGTTATATTAATACATAATAAACTTATCATTGAATCTTAAATTACTGACCTTAAATTATTTCAGTAAGTACTAAAAAGGTGAATATCAAAGTACTCCTCAGAACTTTAAAAATTCTTCAGAAAAACACCAAAGCAGTTTCTACAAATGAAACTGACTGCTTATCAGAAACTGGATATTATATCTTCAATTATTTGGATCTCTGGGTAACTTATTGCTTTTACTCAGGCTATAATAACATAAAATTCAAATGCTCATAAAATTAGTTATTTATCTAAACTTTATGATATTTTCCCACTGATATTCATTAGCTCTTCTTACAAAAGTAACATTTTTTACTTCATACTTACAAGAAGGCTCCTCTCTGGTACATTTTACCTTTTGTATTTTCTTAAAAACAAACAAAAAAACAAGCCCACAAAAATTAAATCAGTACTTATTAGAAATGGATGATAAACAGAGAAATTAAAAATACCAAGGTATGAAACCTTGACTGCAAAGCAAACACAAAGGCAATTTGAAGGCATTGGCACTGTGCTTCTCTGTGGAATAGGAGGGACTATGGCCCACACTCCTGTTGTCCACCTCCCCCACTTCCTTCCTCCCAACCTCCACCCCCATCCCCTCTCTCTCTCAGTATCTCCAACTCAAACAGGGGTGGGGCGGTCCTCAGTTCTTGATATCCTTTTAAGAATATTAACAGGTAACTATTAAATAGTTTGCCATTCTTTTCAGTTTTGTTTTCATTTTTCTTTTTTAAAGATGATTCTAGCCATTGGGGACAATTAAAATATAAATATATTTTAACTGTTTTTTATGGAAATAGTCAATTATGGATATAATTTCCTGGGAAACCTGATTTCTAATGCTAAACTATCTTAAAGGCAAAATATTTTATTCAAAAATTTTCTCCATCTTGAGACCACCCAAGAATCTTATAGTTCTGTAATATAAAGACTCCAGAAGAATATATATCAATTCTCTTATTTTCTTCTTTTAAATATATTGGGAAAGTCTTTAAAAATGAAAATCGCTCTATAAATACCAAGTATTCTTAAAGTTTAAAAATTCTTAAATGTGTTCTCAAGTACATTTTTAATCTCCACTACCACTTCCAATTTTCCCCAGGTTCAGCAAGCTTAAATTACTATAATAAATCCTGTTATAAATTTGGGAAAAATAAAACTTCACCATGAGACTTTATTGTTCATTTGAAATTTCCCACAATGATCAAAATTATAATATTCAGTTGACTGGTTAGGTTAAGTAATGGTTAAGTAATGCCTGAACAGACCTGCAGTCATATAGCTACTTTAATGGTGCTAAAAAGGTCATTCAGCTCTACAGAGTCATATGCAAACATTAGTAAAAGTGAGCATCTTGCAGAACATGCAGTGATGAAGGGAACAGACAGAACGTGCAATAGCAGAGGAGTTGAGAACAGCTTCCGGCATCAGCTTCAGAGTGTGGAGAAGGTTAATCTCATTCATAGCTCAGAGAGATCTCATTTTCTGACTTAGTCTTTAAGCCAATCAAACATGGAGAAGAATTTTTTAAACGCATGTTTACCCAAGGAAAAAAATCTGAACCAAATCAAATAAAATGCATCAAACAACTTTTTTAAGAAAAAGGAAAAAAAAAAAAAAATTTCCAAGGGTATGGAAACTCAGTTGCCCGGAGTGATTTTTGGTTTGGGCTTCTGTTCATCCATCTAACAATGTGTTCATGTGGCAAGTTCAGGAGCAGCAAGAAGTTCTAAGCTGTATGGAACTTTAAATTCTAAAAATTTTGAATTATTTAAATTTTACTTAAATAATAAAAATGTTAACATTTGGCCATAAAGTGTTATTTTAAAATTTTACATTTGGCTTTAAAAGGGCTAACTGAGTTAATGTACAAAACAATTCATCAAAGTGATATCTTTGTCATTGCAATTCTCTTCAGTGCTTTAACTTAATCATAATTATTTATCATAGATATAAGCTGACACAGAAATGTAGATTTTTAGGGTTTCAAAGATAATGGGATCTAGATTTCCAAGAAGGGAGAGGTAGTGAACTACTACTTGAAAAATTCAACAGGCAAGTGTAACACACCTTTTTGGTTTGGAACTATTATTACTTTTTCGGTTCAGTGCTTTCATTTTTTAGATGAAAAAACTAATGACTCAGAGAGAATTTGCTCTTTAGGGTAATACCTAGAAAGGAGCAGAAATGGACCAACACTGCCTTTTTGCACTCAGCCTAGTGCTCTTTTCACCACTGACCCTGGAGCACACATCCACCAGGTATTTGGTAGGTGCAGTGTCCCCGTTTCCTACTCAGTGATCACAGTGACACTAGTAACTGTTACAAGATGAAAACCCTTCAATGAGCCTATACTTTGGAGAGGTACATGCTCACCCAGGCAAGGCAGATTAAGAAGCAGGATGGAGGGCACTCTGGTGCTTCCCAAGTTGCACGGCATGGCAGCCAAAAGAGGGGTATCTAAGTGGAAAGAGAGTTTAAATCTTCTACCTTATTTGCAAAGTTTCAGTTGACCTACATCCACAGCTGAGTTAAACACCCCAACTGCTGCTGCTGCTAAGTCACTTCAGTCGTGTCCGACTCTGTGTGACCCCATAGACGGCAGCCCACCAGGCTCCCCCATCCCTGGGATTCTCCAGGCAAGAATACTGGAGTGGGTTGCCATTTCCTTCTCCAATGCATGAAAGAGAAAAGTGAAAGTGAAGTCGCTCAGTCTGTCCGACTGTTAGCGACCCCATGGACTGCAGCCCACCAGGCTACTCCATCCATTGGATTTTCCAGGCAAGAGTACTGGGGTGGGGTGCCATTGCCTTTCCCGAAACATCCCAACTATGTAACTATAATAACATTTCTATCTCCTGTAGTAGACTGGATGTTCAGCAAATGCTTGTTGATACCTAAACAAATTCCACTGCCTTTTTTCTCTGAATAAACTGCATCTTCTAATCAAATGACATGGAAGGCTGTTATACCACCAAAGGTAACCTTGCAGTGGTCGAACTGCAAAATCAGAGAAGAGAAAATGAGGATCAGAGAAGATCCAGTTCCATGGATCTTCTGCGACTGCTGTTCTTTGGTTCTACAATTTATTCTCTCTTGCTTTCTACACACAAGCAAGGGCATTCCCCCCTGCCCCCCGCCCCACCCCAGAGGAGCTATGATTCTTTTATCCAAAATCCTAGGCAGGTCATTTTGGTGAATATATAATGGACTAGAATTCTATGACTCTAGAGGTTAACTTACATCCTGCTGACAAAACATTCTTCAGTCATGGATCCTGATTTTAAAGCTTTTCCACTGAAACCAAAGGGCTCTAGGAGCTGAACCCTGGAGCACAGTAATGACCCAGGCAGCCACTGGCAAAGCATCAGGGTACAAAGCAAAGATGGCTCTGTATTTTTTAAAAAGTGACAAAAATTTACATATCACAGGAAGTGTTTTGTGTTTTATGGTCCACGCGTTTATGTCAACAGCACTGCCAGGGCTCCAAACATATTTGGAACTCGTGTTCTGTGAGTACCTTAAGTCCATACAGCACATTCTCTGATGCTCCTGAATAGTAGCAAAAATTCCTCCTTTGAGGGTGGATTTAACTTGCTGGAAAAGAGCCATGAGAAAGGCCATCCAGCTCAATAGCATCATTTTGGATTAAAAAATAAGATATCACAAAGCAATACTGAAGTCAATTCTAAAGCAAATGTTCAAAATACAAGCAGTAATATTACCTCTATTTGTTCATCAGTCATGCTGCTCTAAGCTCAATACCATGTTCTTTGCGTTACCATATTAAATCCTAGTAACAGCCACATTACCCAATATGCACAGCATAAGCTCCATATTAAGGGTGAGAAAATTTGCTCAGTTCACAAAAAATCACCCAAAACACAGACTTGCAAATGCCAGAGCCTAGATTCCAATGCAGACCTGCTGCTGCTGCTGCTAAGTCGCTTCAGTCATGTCCGACTCTGTGCGACCCCATAGACGGCAGCCCACCAGGCTCCGCCGTCCCTGGGATTCTCCAGGCAAGAACGCTGGAGTGAGTTGCTATTTCCTTCTCCAGTGCATGAAAGTGCAAAGTGAAAGTGAAGTCGTTCAGTTGTGTCCAACTCTTAGCAACCCCATGGACTGCAGCCCACTAGGCTCCTCCGTCCATGGGATTTTCCAGGCAAGAGTACTGGAGTGGGGTGCCATTGCCTAACATCAAATCCATGCTGTTTCCAGTTTCCAGTTTCCAATTTTGCCCCTTAATATATGAACCTAACTTCTCAAGGAGTTGAACATTTAGGAGACAGCTTATGACTGGATAAAAACTGTTTTCACTACCTGATAATTAGCAAGTACAGTGCTACCTTCTTTTTTTATTCCTGTGCTTCTCCCTAAATCTTAAAAACAACACAGCTCAAATCTTCCTTTGATTCTCAAAGTTCTCTCTCATTCAGATCCAACAGCCTCCGTTAAGCAATAACATCCTGGGGTAGGAGAGACCCCTGCAAAGTTTCGTCAAAACTATGGCACTGTAACATTATTTTAGAGCCACTTTTAGTCAGTGAAGAACAAATGCCAATAAAAAGCAATGCTTCCTTTAGCAGTATAAAACAAAAAGGAAAAATCTAGTTCTTTATCAACTCGGTGTTCAAGAGTCCCAGATTCAGTGACTGTATAAACCAGATTTGCACTCGAAACCCTCTCCAATACAGCCCACGTGCTATGTTACCCATCTGTGCTTAAGTGTTAGCTCTAAACAAAGCAAACAACTTTTGAAGTAAACTTCGAACAGAGGTTTATAGACACACGCACTATTTTTGAGGTTAAAAAAGGCAACACCAAATGATACTAAAACATAGAATATACCAATTACAGGACACCTCTAATCAATTTGATAATCCAAAGTAGACTGTAGTGTTAATAACTACCTGAAAGCATTCATTCAAATAAGCCATTTCAGAAGGGATAGAATTGAACACATACTGTCTGGAGATGGCTCACTAATAGTAAAATCTTGTGAGATAAATATTTAATAAGAAGGACGAGTCTTTCCTCCCATGGAAATGCTTCAGTTTCTCTAAATTAATGGTCTCCGTG
Source organism: Oreotragus oreotragus (assembly GCA_006410675.1). NCBI lineage: Eukaryota > Metazoa > Chordata > Mammalia > Artiodactyla > Bovidae > Oreotragus > Oreotragus oreotragus. The sequence continues at coordinate 95,546 of SJYX01006461.1, forward strand.
TGCTCCAAACCACTGCTTTCAGGTTATTTTTAAAAGAAGAAAGCATTCAGCATAACAAAACCGCAATTCATATAGCAAGATGAATCACCATACCCTGGAGCTTTTAAAGAAAATCACACACACAAAAAAAATAAAAGAAGGGAAAGAAATAGAAAAAAAAGTATCAAATTAAAAAAAAAAGTTTTAAGGCAATGTGAAGGAAATGAACGCAAGTGACAGGCCGCATTCTTAAAGAAGGGTATAACATTTCAATCCCTTTACCTGATGCTGTTACCAGGAGGCTGTCAGAGGCACCTGCTCTACGGGATGAGGCGCTAACAGGGTTTATGGAAGAGCGGGAGGCAGTGCTGGTGGGAATGACAAGGGAACTTTCTGAACATGCAGGTTGGCTCAGTCCAGGGGTTTCAGCAGGCCAGGCACCCACCTGAGACGCGGCCAGGGCTGAAACGGCACAGCCTGCGGGTGCCACAGTTAAATCTATGGATGGTTTTGGTGGCAGCTGAGGGGAGGAAGATTTAGAGAGATTCTCCTCATTTATTACCCTGTTCCCTTGTGGCAAACTGGAAGGAGGCGGAGCCACAGTTTTGTTATCAGCTTTGATCCCTGTGCTGGAGGCCCTGCTGCTATCCATGATGACCTTCAGTTGGGGGTGCGGTGGAGAAGGAGTTTGGGAGAGCCCTGGCTTTTTTGGAGGGATGGGAGGAGGGTTTCCTCTGTCAACTCGGGCCCCACCAGGAGTCTTTAAACTGGTTCGACCGACCGGAGGGTAGGTGCCAACATCCCCCGTGGGGGGCGCTCCAGGTCTTGGGGGCGCTCCCGCCGGGGGGCTTGTAAATCTCGACAGTGCTTGGGTCACAGTATTCCGAGCAAGCTGTTTGGCCACTAGGTTGTCACGACTTGTAGGAGAGACATCTCTGGATGGAGGGCTTTGGGTGGTGTTTCCGTTTTGGTCTGGGTCATTGGCATTACTGCCCTGAAATCGAAATCGAGCTGCTTGGATGCGTGGGTTCAGACCCGGATGCAGAGGCGCGTTGGCACACGGTGAATGTAAACTGTGCGGAGGCGGGGCGGGCGTGGGCCCGGAGGCCGGGGGAACTGTACTGGGTAGTGGGGTTGGGCTACCGGTTAAATCTGGTGTTGAGCCGGCGCTCGGTCCATTTTCCTCAATTCTGTTTGCACTTGGAGGTGGGACAGTGGGCAGAGTCAAGTCACCGTGGGAAACCTGCCTCTCGACACCCGGTCTGACGGAGGCGGCACTGGCGCAGGCATTCCCCTTGGCGCTGGCGGGGACTAGGGGGCTCCCCGTGGCAGGCTTTACGGGCACGGCCATAGGCAACTTCTTCACGGGCTCAGCGGCCTCTACCACTAGGTCTGTCTGGCCCGCAACAGATCTTGTCATTGGTCCTTCTGTTGCCACAGATATGGAGACCAGACGTCTATCTTTTGTCTTCCGGGGGAGGGAGAGGCTGGGCTTGCTGTCATTTCCCCTTTTCAGCTGCTCGAGCATCCTCTTCCTCTTGTCTATCTCCTCTTTGAGGTCAGTGGTGTGTGCTTCTTCGCGGCGCAGCTTGGCACGAAGCTGTTCCCGCTCCGTGTCGAACTCCGAGAGTCGCTTCTCCATCTGGGCTTCCATCTCTGTGCGTCTTCGTTTCTCCGTGGCGAGTTCCTCCTCTAAGGCGCTGGCCTTTTTCTTCTCCTCTTCCAATCTGGCCATCACCTCCTCCAGCTTCTGGGCCTCCTCGAGGACTTTCGCGGAGAGCTGCTTGCACTCCTTGACCAACATCAGGACCACGTGCTTGTTCTTGCCTCGCTCCTCCTCCAGGCGGGCAGCCAACTTCTTGTGCTCCTGCTCAAGTGCTTGGAGCTGAAGCTTTTCCATCTCCAGCTGAAAGAAATGCACAGGACAGCCCTGATTAATAGGCAGAGGACTCTTTTCAGCCAAAGATGGGGAGAGATTTGTACTAACTTTGTAACAACTCTATGGTTGGGTTGCTACATTTCTGAAATGAGTTGGGAGATGATGGAAAATATTTCAGAGACTCATTAAAATGAGAAAATAGATGTTAATGGTTTTATTTAAAAAAATCTCAATCATAGCAACAGAAAACTTTTTAAAATGTAAGTTAACTATAGAAAAGGAGAAGGGTAATCTGATGCTTCAAATCACAACACATAGTTCAGAAAGGTCCACTTCTGTAAAAACAACTCTGGTAGAGAATTTTTTTTTTAATGTTTAATGCCTTAGAATTACTACTCTTTGAGGCATTGCAAAATGAAAAGTGTTGAAAATAGAGGACTTCAGTTGAATTCTAAACTCCTATACTTGCTAATCATATTACTTAGCTTTTTGGGGGGGGGGCAATCTACTTTAAGCTTACAAGTGAGCATTTGCTGGAAAAATCATGTAAAATCATATATGAAAGTTATTTTAACTCATATATAAGAAATGTTGGAAATATAGTCATGGGACTTCTCTGGCAGTCCAATGGTTAGGACTCTGTGCTGCCACTTCAGGAGGCACAGGTTCCAACAGTAGTAGGGGAACTAAGATCTCAAATGCCATGTGGGGCAACCAAAAAAATAAATAAGAAATATAATCAGTATCAGTGAACCCCAAGTTGACCTCATCTCTTTCAGTTCCCCTTTGCCCACTTGGGTCCCATGACACTGGTCTCCCTGATGTTTCCTGAACATCATCCTGCCTCAGGATCTTTGGTTTTGTCTGTCTGCATAGAAATTCCACCATGACCCGTTGCATAGGGCTCCTGCACTGCGGAGTTTG